>JBBMKA010013797.1:0-32741 GCA_037833695.1 Sechiopsis laciniata
TTCAATTTTTAACTCAATGTTGAATTATAATATAGGAAAATTAAAAACAATAAATGTAATTAATTTAGACTTATCAATGGACGTTAGATTATTCCCCAAAGTTCATAAAAAAAAATTCCCATTCTAGAGAATTTATTTGTTGGTTTGTCTTCTTAGGTGGAGTCTCGATACTCCCGAGAGTTTAAGACGATTGTTCGAAATGCTTATATTTTATATTGAATTGTCTTTGTTAGTGGTTCTATCCTTAGTATGGTCACACTCCATCTTGTGGAGAATCGGCCAATGTGTGGTCCCGATGAAATTTTAGGCTGTATTGGTTTCTCTTTAATGTTAAGGGGTTTATTTTTTTCAAGAAAAAAAAAAAAAAATTGAAGTCATTGGTTTGATAATTCAAACCATTAATTTTATGAATTTAATTGAAACCCGTTTTAACTATATTCAAACTTTTTACTAAAATTTTGACATAAATTAGATTACCTTTTTTTAATTTTTTATTATGGATGAAAAATCCCCTAAAATAAATTTACCCGAATTTAGACCATCCCGCGAAGTTAGGGAAAACTTTCTTGGCTCAAACCAATTGAAGAAATCAAGAAGGCGGAGTTGAGCCAACCTTTTCATTACTGGTAATGGTTGAAGTTCAACGAAAGAGACAATGAAGCAGCTTCCTTGCTGCATATCTCACGAGTTTCAGAGAGTTGCTTCAGCTCATTCTGAAAAAATCGCAGTAATCCATGCCTCCGGTGGACTACAACTTTTCCGCCAGTTACACGGCTGCGGCGGCGACTGCGACGGAGCCGACAAATTCTTCAAGGAGCGGGCCATATCTGCCTTCCCTTCCATGTACGATGGCGACCGATGCTTCACTTACTCGCAGCTGTTGGCCTCCGTTGATTCTCTCAGCTCCCGCCTTCTTGCAATCCTTCGTGATCCTCAATTAATCGCTCCCGCGGCTCCTCATCGAGGTCATTTCTTCAATTCTACTGGTTTTTGTTCTCAATTCTCTCGGAATCTTATTCTCTACGAGTTTACAGCTGCTCGATACAATTTATTTGACTGAAATTTGATTAGTTTGGTATTCTGCATCTATATTGTTGAGATGCTGCCCATTTCAATTTTTTTTATATCGTGACTGTCCGGGGGCAGCTTGCTTGCACCTGGGTCAATTTCACAATACATACCGTCTGACCTTGAAATTCTCGTAATATGTGACAAACATTGATTGAACCGTCACCACTTAACTTCCTGAAGACCCTCTTGACCACTAGGCCCACTCTTTGATGTTTCTGCCCATTTCAATTAGTTATCTGTTTAGCAAAGAAGTTATAAATTAGCTACAATATTAGTGAAAAAACAATTTGAAGACGAATCAAAAGCTAGTCTTTGCTTTATAAACCTTAAATCTGTAAAATGGTGTAGTGTTTTCTTGTTACTATACGAGGTAATCAACGGGGTGCATATTTTAACATGGCAATTGAACTCTATAATTTTGCAGCCAATAATGAGTTGACAAAGACTGGTTCAGTGGGTGATGAATTATCTGAAGCATCAACTGAGCTTAAGAGCAGTAATATACCGAAAATATTTGGAATTTATATGCCACCTTCGGTTGAATACGTAATTTCCGTTCTTTCTGTACTTAGATGCGGCGGGGCTTTTATGCCCTTAGACCCTGCCTGGCCAAAAAAGAGGATTCTATCAGTTGTTTCTTCTTCGAAAATTGATCTTATTATCTACTCTGCATCTCCATTTTGTGAAGATGGCTATTACCTGTCTGATGGATTTCATTGGATTGTGCAAAGCAGTGGCTGTTCGACCTTTTGTTTTACCATGGAAGAAATTTCTAATCGAGAGCATAATAGTGCAGTTGATTTACCTTTTCCTTGTGAGCATGAGAAAGGGAATTTGTTTTGTTACGTCATGTATACATCTGGATCTACTGGAAAGCCTAAAGGAATATGTGGCACAGAACAAGGTATGTTAGTATCAGGGATTAATATACGGTTTCAGGAGGAAATGTTGAGATTTCAGTTTTATGAAAATAGCGATGGATATACCAATTGAGAACCCTGAAAACCAATAAATTTATTGAAATGATTTATAATTAAGGTGTTTTGATTTCTTAATAATTGATTTTTGCTGCGCTCTTCAGAATCAAGGTTTATATTTTTTTATAGGAAACAAATTTTTTATTGGTTATGTGAACGAGTTACAAAGAAATGAAGAAGTCTATCCAGACAAATAGCAAAATAACAACAATGTAAAGATAGGAGAAAAGTTAACTAGGAAATAATGCAAAATGGAGGAGCCTCAAAGAGTTATTCACCCAAAGACAAACTGAAGAAAGAAATCTAAGGGCCGTTTGATAACCATTTTTTTTTTTGAAATTTAAGTTTATTTTTACTCAAATTTCCTACAATGTGTTTCATCTTCCTTTAAGAAAGTATGTGAATGGTAACCAAATTTCAAAAACAAAAACAAACTTTTGGAAGTTACTTTTTTTTGTTTCCAAATTTTGATTTGGTTTTTAAAAATACAGGTAAGATATTGATATCGAAGTAAGAAAAAACCTCTTGTAAGGTAATTGTTGTAAGCATAAATTTTATAAACAAAAAACAAAAAACAAAATGTTTATCAAATGAGACCTAAAAAAATTTGTCAAGTCCAGGAAAAGTTATGGGGAGGCAGCAGCTAGTGAAGTAGGAATGCAAGGGGTTTTGCAATGGAATAAAACTTGTTTAGTTGTGTGCCATTCCAAAACCCTCTGCGGCTTCTAAAAACTGAACATGATAATTCTGCGGAATTCAATCATGAAATGTATCCTCACAGCCGAAAATGTATGCTTCAAAACATAAATATTTATGTGAAAAGAGAAACCTATACCAAAGACCCCAATCATGAAACCAAGGTGTTATTTTGATCAACCTCAATTGGAGGGGCTATGTATGATAGTGTTTTCTTGGTGGGGTTTTGTTACCCTGAGCATTAGGTTGTTATCCCCTTCTTTTTTTTAAAAATTATTTTTTATGTGTATTCAATTTATATTATTATAAGAATCCATTCATTTGAAAATTATTTTTTATATATATTCAATTTATATTTGGAATTTATGATAGTATACTATACAACGTATAAGCAAGATTTGTGGCTTCTTCACACATTATACTAGTCACAACGTATATTAGAGGGTTGTTTCTTAAACAACATGGTTTAACTTTTGTAGGTCTCCTAAATCGCTTTCAATGGATGCAAGAATTATATCCTTCTAGTGGAGAGGAACTTTTATTGTTCAAGACATCTATTAGCTTTATTGATCACATTCAAGAATTTCTTAGTGCCATATTAACATCTTCTGCCTTGGTTATACCTCCAATGAAAGAGTTAAAAGAAAATTTATATTCTGTTGTCAATTTTATTCAGGTAGGCTCATATAGAATTTAAAACCAGTTGATTGGTCCATCCAGCCTTTTTTTTGTTCAATTGAAATTAATCATATGAACTGAGATTTAATGCGAGTATACACGGTACAGGGAAAAAACAAGTTTTAATATTTGTTTTCTATTTTCAATATTCCTATTAGTAGCTACAGGGTACTCCTTTCTTTGTGTGAAAATGAAATTTGAAGATGGATCATCACTACGGTTGGCTGGACAAAGAATATTTATTTATTAGATTAAGATGTGAGCTAATGAGATGAGGCCATCATCTTTATACAAATTACACTAGACTGCAATAAAAGCAACTGAGTGGTTGGAAGAAGTGGTGGCGAAGGTTCTCCAAAATCCTCTGATTCATAAGTGCTTCAAGAAGGTTGATTAGGTTTTGATGATACCAAAGTAGATGAGGCTTTGAATAAGATTATCAGTGATTTTTTTTTAAGGAGTTGATGAGGGATGCATGATGTAAATTGGGCAAAAAGGCAATCACTTAAAATTCGGAAAGTCGTCTCTGCCAACAGAAACATCATTTTATCAGCCAGTTTTATCTTGGTTGTTCTACTTCCTAAGTAAAACACATATTTAAGTATATAATCAATATGAACACTCATTAGTTTTGAATTATGGTTTCTACATTTGGTTGTTTCGCGTAGTATCTCTACTTTCAGCCATTGCTGCTCTATATAATTGATATTAGCTCATAACTCGTGCTATTCATGTTTAGTGGATGATCACATTTAATCTCTTTTTGTGAAGGCGTATTCCATTAGTAAGCTGACTGCTATTCCATCACTAATGAGGTCGCTCCTTCCTGCATTCCAAAGACTGTGGGTGACACAGAACAGATGTTCCCTGAGATTGTTAATACTGAGTGGTGAAGTTCTGCCAATACAGTTATGGAATGCACTTTTCAAGTTATTACCAGAGACCACTATTTTGAATTTGTATGGCAGTACAGAGGTTAGGATTTAAAACCTACCAGCATTATACACTTAATTTATGCAAAATATCCCACTTTTTCATATTTTTCATTTTGGAACGTTGTTTTATTTTTCTGTTCTTTTTATCTGCCCAACATATGTTCTATTTTTTATGCTATTCTGCGATTGAATAATGTAAGGAAAGATGCTTGAACTTTTTCTCTTGCAGTCGCTCCTCATCCTTCAAAGAGTATAGAATGGAGGAAAAGTTGCAAGCAACCATGTTTATTGGAAGTGTAAAATATATATGTATGTTAATCATGATTATATATTTTTTTGATAGGAAACAAACAGTTTCATTGGTATATGAAAGAGTTACATAGAAGATCGATAAGAAAAGAGAAAGGAGAAGAGGAGAAACAGGGTGGATGTGCCAATTACATAGGCAATCAATAATAAGGGAAAAAACTATAGGATCAATAATAATCATGTATCTCATGAAGACTGAAGAGTTTTGAAATTAAAGCTGCAACTCTTTTTGTATGGTATGAGTGTCATAATTTAGATTTGCATAAATGTGTCACTATTCAATTGTAATGGTACTCTAATTCAGTAATTCAAAACATCTTGAGGTACCTTTGCCCTACCATTCATATTTATTGAGTAATAATTTAATATCTCTATCTCCTGAACAAAAAGGTATCTGGTGATTGTACATATTTTGATTGCAAGAGGATGCCAATGATTTTGGAGGCAGAAGCAACCAATACTGTTCCAATTGGTGTGCCGATTTCTCACTGTGATGTAATGATTGTTGCTGACAACGATGCACTGAACCTGGGAGAACTGTGTGTTTCTGGTCCTTGCGTATGCAGTGGTTATTATTCAGATTCTACTTTTATCCCTTTGGATGGTATGAAATTTTCTCAAGACGTTGTTCATGGAGGGCCATTTAATCCAAACTGTAGGGAAATTTACATCAGAACTGGTGATTTTGTCCAACGGCTTCAAAGTGGTGACTTGGTGTTCTTGGGGAGAAAAGATCGTAGTATCAAAGTTAATGGGCAACGTATTGCTTTAGAGGAGATCGAGGATGCTTTAAGGGAACATCCGGATGTAGAAAATGCAGCTATAATTTCTAGTAGAAGTGACAGGGTACTTGAATATCTAGTAGCATTTCTTGTTTTAAAGGATAACGAGAAAAGTAAAGTACTCAGATCCATTGTTAGAAGTTGGATGGTCGACAAAGTTCCATTAGCTATGATTCCAAATCGCTTTTTCTTCATCGACTCAATTCCTATGTCATCCAGTGGAAAAGTTGATTATGATATCTTGACGCATTCAACACCTCTCCGGGAGGACGCACGTGAAAATATTGATGAAACTTGCACAAATGACTTCATGCAAGTCATAAAAAAGGTGTGATCCACATATTTTGATATTTCAAGCTTTGTTGCTTCATTTATAGCAGATTGTGAAATGGCCAATAGTACGTTCTCTATATAATGCATAGTTTTTTCAACATCTATTCTCTTGCCTTGCAGGTCTTCTCTGATGTTTTAATGGTTGAAGAGATCTCTAGTGATGATGACTTCTTTAGAATGGGTGGTAACTCTATAACTGCAGCGCATGTTTCACATAAATTAGGGGTTGATATGAGATGGCTGTATCACTATCCAAGTCCAGCTAAGCTTCTTACGGCTATTCTAGAAAAGGAAGGGCCAAATATGATGGATATTAATAGAGATGCTGACTCAAGAAAGAACCTGAAAACTAATAGTTGGAACAAATTTTCTATGGACGATTTGGAGTTTTTGAACAACTTTGATCGTAAAGAGGCTGGGAATTCTGGAAAAAGGAAACAAGTTCAATCAAATGAAGGTTTTTCGAGGGCAGCCGTACCAAAGAATGACAATTCTTCAATTTCGAAACACTATAAGGAGGTTTCTGATTTTTCTATCAAATTGGAAGATATTAATCAAGTTTGTGGGCACCTGTGGGATTCTCTCTTAACATCCATGTCGTGCGCATTCAGTAGATGCAACAAGGTTGTGTATGAACACAAGTACGAACACAAGTACATTGGTAATACTAATAATGAATGTGCAGAAACTTTGTCAGTAAAGTCCCTGATAGGGGAAAATGGTTCTATGAAAAAACTATGGAAAGTTCACATGGAATCTTGCGTGGATGCTTCACCACTTGTTGTGTTTAAACACCCCAAAATCTACTTGTTTATTGGTTCTCACTCACAGAAGTTTGTCTGCGTGGATGCAAAAAAGTAAGTAGCATTAAGTAATCAGACATATGTATTCGCTTTAATGTAGTAAGCCAGAGTATTCGTTGTACGTTGTCTTCAACATTTTTTATTGAAAAATGAAATTCAAATTCTTCTAAATTCTTCATTTAATAATGGACTCAACAATGGATTTAAATAGACACTACAAGAGATCGACCTAATTATAAAAGAAAAATGTAATATCTAATAATAAAAGGAAAAGATAATACCTAATTTTAAAAAGGAGAAGATAAGATTTAACTAATCCAAAAAAGAAAACATAATTAAAAGGATAAAAATACTATATTATTAAAATTAGCCTAAACCAACACTCCCCTCAAGTTGGATTGTATATGGAATACAAGTCAAACTTGGAGTTAAATTTATCAGAATTGGTCATTGGGATGATGATGTGCCAATTGTGACGATGATGCGTCAATTGGGATGATGATACCATGGCCAATTAGGAATACTGATGTCAGGGTCAATTGGGAATAATGACAAATATTAATTGTGAATATTGATGTCAGGGCTAATTGGGAATACTGATGTCAAGGCCAATTGGGATTGCTGGGCCAATTGGGAATGCTGGACAAGACCAATTGGGAATATGGGACAGGACCAATTGGGAATACTGTATTGGTATCGGGATGATTCTTCCGGTCGTGGGCAGTTCATTGACGCCTTTGAAGAGAGAAAATTTGGTTGATTTTTTTTAGACGAGTCGGAAAAAAAGGAGTGAGGAAGAATAGAGAGGATGATTTTTTTTCTTCTAGGATTTGAGATGAGGAAAAGAAAATAAAGGTTTGAGGAACTTTTATCTTTTTAAAATTTTTTTTTTATCTTTTATCTTTTTTAAGAAAAGAGAAAGAAGAAGATGATGAAGAAAGTGAAGGAGGAGAAAAGAAAAGGTTTACGGTATACCCGGATCAAAAGGAGAAATTCGAGACCCTGATGCATGTTGAAAGATGGAATTCAAATTCTTCTAAATTCTTCATTTAATAATGAACCCAACAATGAGTTTAAATAGATTACAAGAAATCACCTAATATAATATCTAATAATAAAATGAAAAGATGACCTAATCATAAAAGGAAAAGATAATACTTAATTATAAAAGGAGAAAATAAGATTTAACTAATCCAAAAAATAAAACATAAATAAAAGGATAAAAATTCTATTTTACTAAAATTAACATAAACCAACAATTTTCTTCCTTTATGTCATGCATATAGATGTGTTTTTTTTCCTGATGGACTTTATTTCTTGCCCCTTATCACTATCTATATATTTTAGAGCCCACAGTGTGTATATATATACGTTAAACCACCATTCAATCCAAAACTTAATAAATTTAATTATATCAACCAACACTTCTCTTCAGGGATGAAATAACTCGACAGGAGCTCGAACTCACGACTTTCTGCTCTGATACCTTGTTGAATTATGTTAAACTACCAACCAACCCAAAAACTTAAGCTGGTGGGTGGAGTAAATTTAATTATATCAACCAACAATATATATACTAGAATATAGCATCAGTTCAACTTCTTCATCTTACTTTCTCTCTCCCGTGTGAATGTTCAAGTGCCTTGTCTCGTTCCTTTTTTCTTTGTACTTCGCATGGATATTCAAGAACAATTTCTGTTTTCTTATTTAAGAAAAAGTGCGCACTCGATAATTTCTAATTTGTTTTTATTTGGTTTACTGAGGTTCTACTTTTATTGCATGATTTCTATAGTGCTTCTCTTCAATGGGAGATAAGTCTAGACGGACGAATTGAATGCTCCACGGCAATTGTTGGAGACTTTTCCCAGGTTTTCTCATTATTTTGATGCATATGTTAGGCATTACATTTAATTAATTAATCAATTTTTTTAATCTTAGTCCTTAGAACATGAATATGTGTATATTTACTGTTCTTGGAAATTTTTAGGTTGTAGTAGGATGCTACAAAGGAAAGATATATTTTCTCGAGTTTTTCACTGGCATTATCCAATGGACATTCCAGACGTGTGGCGAGGTGAGGGAATTTTTTTATATCAAGCACAACCGTTCTGTTGAAGAAATGAGAATTGCATCTACCTCATAACTTTTGATTTGCGTCTATTTAGTTCGTACCTGTACTTGTATGCTAAAGAAAGGGAACAAAATTGCACATGATCATGTTTTGATATAAATGATTCATCTGCCTATGTCTAAACATGTTTTACTCATCAGCTTCTTCTAATTCAAAAAGATTTAATTTTTTAAAATGAAGGTAAAATCACAGCCAGTGGTTGATCCGGAGCGAAATTTGATCTGGTATGGTCTTACTTCTGAATTTTAGCCAACTGGTCTATTATTCTCTTCTATTAGGATGTTATTGAATTTCAATTATCTGCTGGGAGTTAACCTTCCTCGGTTGTTGGTAGACATTGGTCAAAGAGAGTGTTGGAGATTCAAGAGATTATAGGTTCAATCCATGGTGATCACCTACAGGAAATAATTTTCTACGAATTTTCTTGACATCTAAATGTTGTAGGGTCATGCGGTATGTTCTATGAGAATAGTCAAGGATGCGCGTTAGTTGGCTCGGACACTTACAGATATAAAAAAAAAGTAAAAGAAACCTGCTTGGAAGTTTTTTCCTCCAGTTTAAATTGGTCTCTCAGTGATCATGGTTGTTTTTTCCCCTCAATCTGATATTGGACACTAACTTGAGTTTAAATTTTCATGATGCACATAATTTTTTGGGTCAAGATTTATCAGTTTTCATGCAGGTGTGGATCATATGACCGTAACTTATATGCACTTGACTACGTGAGGCATTCTTGTGTTTATAAACTTTCATGTGGAGGAAGTATATATGGATCACCTGCAATTGATGGGGTAAACTCTGTTCAGTGACATGCTTTTCACTTTTCAGAATGATTGATCGATATTTAATTCAAAATATAATATATTTACTGGTATTTATTTTCAACTGAGACATTAGTAAATGGTCTTGGAGGTTTAATAGCGAGGAGCAAGCTTTGTGGAGGAGGATCATTAGAAGAAATCCAAGCAAATAATCTATTTTTCTTTTTGGTTTCTTTTTTCTTCTCTTTCATTCTTTTCTTTTTATTTTTGGTGCATGTTCGATTCTTTTGATGTGCACAAGCTTGTACCTATTGTAGAAAAAAAGAGGGTATTTAAGCAGCTGAAAACAGTATATCTAGAGATAGGATCATAGGAGTATGGTATTTGGAAAATCATAGGTTTATACATGTTTGAAGAATGTTCACTTTTATATTTTCATTGAATTGGCTTTGATTTTGAGTCATGAAATGCTCATTTATGTGTTGCCATTATTCTGGTGTCCGCATATATTTTTGTAAGTGGATGTCATTTGAAGACATTTGCACATTGTAAAGTAAAGCTGCAATGTGTAAGGAATATTGAAAATGTTCCAACTGTAACATAATTAAAGTTTTTAATGTAACTTTCCTCTTTCCGTAGGTGCAACATAGACTTTATGTGGCTTCAACAAGTGGACGAATGAGTGCTCTATTGATAAAGGCAATGGCAATCACCAGTATATATTTGATTCCTTTTAATCATGTGACTTGTGAACTTGGTGATGTGAAATAAGTAAATAACTACTTAATATTTTTATATCAAATTTATATCTTAGGAATGAATTATTCTCGTTACTATCCATGTTCCTAACACCTTTCCACACCTCAATTCCTAACCCTTTGGAAGTTGGTATTATTTGAGAACCTGTGCACCATTAGATATAATAAATATGATGGGGGGAGGAGAAAATAAAAAATAGGTTCTTGAACTTTTAGAATGATTCTATTTTGGTACTTGGACTTATAAAATATTACAGTCTAGTCCCTAAAAATCCGAGTTTCAAAACAATAGTTATTGGTGTTAGCTATTAATTGCATTATCAACATTTCTATTCTTGCTTAAATATCTTGGAAGGCAGAGAATCCTAGATGTCTCCTATATACTTTGCTACGATTCTATAGCCATGAAACTTTTTTTTTTTTGAAAGCCTAAAGCCATGTAACTTATTGTCAACTATTTCCTTGTCTTAATTACTGCAGGGTTTTCCTTTCAATACTTTATGGCATTATGATCTAGAAGCGCCAGTCTTTGGGTCCCTTGCAATTGATCCACTCAATAGAAATGGTACGTCTTTATGATCTTACTGAACAATCTTTCCTTCCGGACATTATCATGTACTTTTTTGTAGACCGTAGATGGATGGATATGAATAGGGCTTGGAACCTCCCATTCTCAAGAGAACAATTCTCTATGAGACCACAAGATGCCTTTCTCCTTACCCAACCTCTCTATTTATAACTAAAAACCCCTCACCAATTACCCATATATCCCTATATTAATCCTAATTCCTCTAAATGCCCAATCCTATCACGATAGTAGGCTGAAATTTTGTGAAAACGTTGCCCGTCTTAAATGAGGAAGTTTGGCTCACTCTAGTCGTTTTGAGGCAGAATACTGAAATTATTCTCTTTTAAGTTCTTCAAGTACCAAAACAGGTGTTTGGCTCGCAAACCAATTTTAACAACGTTCTTTAGTTTTGGCTTCTTAAATGTTATTTTTTTCGTTTCTTCTATTTCTCTAAGGTATCTTACTATCCTTCTATATTTTTGAGGCATTAGTTTGACTTTAGTTAAAAAAACATTTTGCTACATTATTCAGTCCTGTCGTATTTCAACAATCTGTTCCAGACATACAATAGATTTTAAGAAAGTCCATCTGGTAGAAAATTTTTCCTTTCTTTTGTGCAATTCTCAACGACAATTTAATTCACTCCTAGCTCTTCTCAAAGTTTCTCACTTTCTCTAATAAGAAATGAAACCGTATTTTTATATTTTCCTCATTTACCAAATCTGTGACGGTTAATTTGGCCTAAATTAATAGTCCCCTGTACTCAATCAGGAGCATACAAATTTAGAATATTGTACGGCCTCAGCTGTTTTCTATTTACAATTTGACTTCCAGAAAAAAATGCTTCCATGTTGTGAATCTATGGATTTATGATACTGGAATACTGGCCTGGCTTGCTCACATCATCTTTTTAAATTTCTTGATCACAGTTATTTGTTGCCTGGTGGATGGTCATGTTCTTGCATTGGATTCAAGTGGATCTGTTTCATGGAAGGTACAGTTCTTTGTTATTACAATTGCATTCATTTTCTTTTTGTGTATTGTAAATTGTGTGTAAGATTCTTCATTGTATGCTCATCAACAATTCTCTCATTCAGTGTAAAACTGGCGGTCCTATATTTGCTGGAGCATGCATATCCTCTGTTATCCCTTCGCAGGTACATCTTGCATTATCATCGGGAGTTTTAAAAAAATATAGGCTAAATTACAAATTTAATCTCTTAAATTTTAGGTTTGTACATAATAGGTTCTTGAATTTTTAAGAGTGTAATAAATCTCTATACTTTAAATTTTGTGTTGTTTTAAATCTCTAAGGCCATATTTGATAACCATTTTGTTTTACTTTTTGAAATTTAAACCTAAAACAATTACTTTATCATATATTTTTTCTTACTTGAATATCTACCTCTTACCTATATTTTTAGAAATCAAACCAAAATTTGAAAACAAAAAAAAAGTAGCGAGCCTGTTTTTATTTTTGAAATTTGGTTAGCATTTACATACTTTCTTAAGGAAAGATGGATACATTGTAGAAACGATGGATCACATTATAGGAAAGACGAGTAAAAATAAGCTTAAATTTCAAAAAAATAAAAATAAAAAATAAAATAGTTATCAAATGGGGCCTAAACTATCGGTTTTATGTCTGTGTCCAATTGGTCCTTGACGTATTCAAAGTTTCTTTAAAATTCACGAATCTATTGGACAAAAATGGAGTGTTTTGACATTTTTTAAAATTCAGAAATCAAGTTGACTAAAAAATTGTAATTCAAGGATCTATCAGATACTTCTTAAAATTAAAAATCCTATTAGACGCTAAACGTTGAGGGAGGTGACACCGTAGAGACATACACGAGCATAGAGATGGAGAAGAGCAAACTTCTTTTTATTTCTTTCGATGAGGAATAACGGAATGAATGCATTATTTATTTGCTATTAAAAAAACTTGAAAATTCAGGGAATAAATTTGTAATTTAACCTAAAATAGAACTCATTGATATTTTTTGTTTTTTTGGTTTTATCTTGTACCTTGCCTTCTTCTTGATCTTGGGAAATGTGATTGCTTTACTACCTGTACTCTGTTTTGAAGTAAGAAATATGCTTATTATAAATCTTGTGTTTCAGGTGCTCATATGTTCCAGAAATGGAAGCATTTATTCTTTTGAACTGGTAAACGGCGCCATTGTAGTTAATTTTTAAATAATTTAGTTTCCTTACTCTTACTTTTCAAGTACTTCTCAGTGGCATAATCCCCTATCTGCCCTCACTCCAGCATGGAAACCAAATTGATATTGATGTATAGACAAGGAAAAGATTACAAGATTGAGAAGAAATTCAAGAGCCCTCCCCTAACTATCCCAATTGTAGTCTACTTGGAATAGTCACTCTATAGTTATCCATCTTGAACTCTTCTGTAACCCACAATATTTATAGTCTGCATACCCCTAACTTAACCAAATCATTACTGATAACCCTTCTGCTAAATCTCCTAACATTACTCCACCCTGTCCTATCCTAGGTATGGGTCAACTGATGGACCATGAGCGATGCCCTTAGGTATGCATCCCCAATAAATCTCACACCTTAAAATCCCACGTTGATCTCTTTAGCTATAAGTTTTCTTGCTCGGCTAACAAGAGCATAGTTCTAGTGATATGATGTATAACCTAGTAACCAAGAGGTTACGGGTTCAAATACCACCACTCCCAATGTTGTTGAATATATATATATATAAGTTTTCTTGCTCTGTTAATGACATCAAAGGTTGGTTATGGTGATTTTTTTTTTTTTTTTTCTATAAAAAAATAGATACTGGTGTAATTATAAATATTAGAGCTTTTTCTTAACTAATATGGTGTGACATAGTAGTCAAAGAGAGTCTTAAGTAACTAAGAGGTGATGTCTATGGACGAGTTAGTAGTGCCTCGGATATTAGGGAAGCGCAACTCCGACTCTCGATCATCAAAAAAAAAAAGTTACCTAAAAGGTGATATCTTGTGACAGTAATCGAAGTGCGCATAAGCTAACCACTGATATAAAAAAAATAATATTAGAGCCTTTTTAGATATGATAAATTATCATAAGTCGGTCATAAAGGTAAGGAAAATGACTTCGTGCTGAGGAGACATTTCTTGCATTGCATATTATTCCAAATTCACACTTCTGCTGCTACAATCAGAAATGATCTATTCTCTGTTGGAATCACTCAGGAAAGTGGAAATTTAGTGTGGGAGTACAACATTGGCAATCCAATCACTGCATCTGCTTGTGTTGATGAGCACCTGCAACTTGTATCTGAAACTTCCACCTCCTTGGACAGGTATGAGAAATAATAAAGGAAACAAAACTCAACCGATAACCCAATTCTACCCTTGACCAAATAATAATATTTGTTGACATGGTCATGATTTACCAATGGTCGATGCGACAAAATTCTACCAGCGGTCGGAGTTGTTTTTTCATCATGGTCATGAGCCATTGAGCTATTTCATTGAAATACCTGCCATTATTTCTAATATGGATGAAGATGAACCTAAGAAAAATGATGTGTTTTTTCAGGCTAATTTGTGTTTGCTCCAGTTCTGGAACCATACATTTGCTTCGAGTTAACTTGAATGGGAGGCAGGATGGAAATTACCAAAATACAAATGTGGAGGAATTTGCAAGGTTAGATCTTGAAGGGGACATATTCTCCTCACCTGTTATGGTAGGTGGACGTATTTTCGTCGGTTGTCGAGATGATTATGTGCACTGTGTTGTGATTGATAGCCTTAACAGCAAAAGAAATAGTAATACATCGTAAGCAGAATTTTGCCATTTCTATGTTTGTTAGTACTTTCGCCTTGTCTGTGGAGGCAATGAGATGTCTCCAACAGCATGATTGTATAACCTAGTAATTAAGATGTTATAAGTGTTAATCTCTACTTCAAATGTTGAAGAAAAAATGAAGGTGAGTTGGAGGCAATTTAGGGAAGGTACAAATTTCATCCACAATGTGATGTTAAATTAGAGAAAAGTTGTTTATGTTAGCGGTTAGGCATTAGAATATATCAAAATTTGTTCATCTGCCCACATAGATGAATAATGTGAGAGTATCTAAGAGCCAAATACTGATTGATTGAATATGAACACTAACTCAAACAAATTTCCCAAAAAGAAACTAATAAATCATAGAAGAAAATACAATTCATATAAAATAAAGCATGGATTGACTGTTGCTGTTTATAATGCATACCTCTACCAAACTTCCCATTTTGAGAATTATTTTTTTAGTACAAATTTAGGGGAACTAACAAATTATACACAGATGACACTACTGTTTTTAAATAATATGAGAGTTAAATACTGTTTTTTAGGATCGAATTTGTGATCGTGATGCTGAATTAAATTACTACAAAACAATGAAATGATTGGGCCATTAACCTAAATAATGATGATATGATTCACAATAAATTGAAGTATGTCGAACTCTATATTTATAGTATTGTTTAGATAGTAATATAAATTTTCTCCAAATTAGAGGGCCACATATTGTGGTCTATTTTCTCACTCACCTTTTGTCTTCCTCTCATCAAATCGGAAGGCTAATTATGATTGTTCTAACATTTTAGTACATAAATTTTAGTTGGTGAAATTCAGTCACCCTGTTTTGAAATATGTAATAATTTAATGTTTTTTTAGTTAAATGATATGCAAGGCGTTTTTCATTTTGGTTGAAGAGACATGTTTTATGTTAATTTTATGTCAATTGAGTTATACTTAATATGCCAATAATTTAATATTTGTACTTCAAAATTTATAACAATTTAATTTCTTTATAGTTATACGTATCAATTTAGATTTTGAAGTATATGAATTAAATTATATGTATTTTTTTAACCATATATTTTATACCTAATTAAATTGTTAGAGGAATTAGAACCTTTATTTGACTTAGAAATTAGAACCTGGATTAAATTCTTACCGACTAAATTATAAACCTTAAAAAAAGAAACTAAAATTTAAAGCTTTGCCTCTCCCTTTCTCCGAGCTCCATTGGCATCGTTCTACAATCCTTCATTTCTGCATCCGCTGGTTCAGAGGTTCTTCCGTTCGCTCTGAAGTCCAGAAAATCCAGGTAAACAATTTTTTGATACTCTATAATTCCATTTATTGCCAAAACGGCACCGAGAATCGGTTGAATGAGCATAAAATGGAGGTTGGGCTTGTGTATTGATGGTTTAATTGTGATCGAAAACCCCCAAAATTCGAAGAATTCAACATAACCCCAATATTGTACAATTTCCTTGTTCTATGAATGAAACAAGTAATCATCACTTCAAGAAATTGAACTCGGTAAGGGATGAGCACCAACTGTTTGAAGAAATGCCGCAAAGAACTTCGGCCTGTGATTGCGATGCAGTTGAGAACCCTTTTCTGTTAAGAGGTCACTGAGTGTTTTTTACTCTCATTCTGATGTCTTCAATTACTTTATTCTTTTCAGTTTGAAAAATGGCGAAAGGAGCCATATGGGCAACGGCCGAGGATTTGGCAAGGAACAGAGGTCGTGTTACATCGCTTTATCGCCAGATATTGCGTAGTCTCAACTCCCCAGATTTGCCTCTAAGCTTTGCAGCAAGATTAGCGAAGAAGGCTGAGGTTCGTGTTATTTTCTTGCTTGCTTCTGAAGAGCGATCTCTTCACAATATTGAAGATCTCATTGATACTGCCGAGTACTCTCTCTCCCTTTTAAGAAAGGGACAAATTCCCAAATATATTCAATGAGTAACACTTTCTTCTTTTTTGTTCATTTTCATTTTAGATTCCTCTATATCTGCATGATTGATAAATGATACTTCTTGTGCTTGCCTTTGGCCTAAATTTCTTGTAGTTAACTTTTGGGTCTGCTGTTATGTTTTGATTTTTTAATGCCATTTAAAGGAAATTCATCCCCTCGCTGTCTGGTTTCTAACCTATGTAGGCATTTACATCTAGATTCATGTTGAGCCTTTCAAGTGTTCTGTTTTGTTCTTTTGTCTTCAAACTTTGATCATTCTTGTTAAAATTTTCATATTGTATTCGACTAAATCTCTGGCCACCTGTTTGACTTTGATATCAAAATCCAATAGGCGTGATTTAAAATACTAGTCTACATGATATCACTCCAAAATTCTGTTAAATCTATTACAAAAGTTTAACTACAAAGATTAAACTATTTTTTTGTGCAAAGTTGAAGATCAAAAGTATAAGATAGAATCAAAATGAAAGAAAGTACAAATTTGCAAAAGCTATGCAGATATAACTTTTTATTAGGAATGCCATTAAACCTGATGGAGGTAGAGTTAGGAAACATAGGTTAATCTTGGGTATATCTTAGGTTAATTCCTTTTCCCCTCAATTTCTTATAAATAAGGGGTTTCTCTCATGTACTTCACAAAATTTGCTTGATAATAAAGTTCAATGGTGTGGTGTGATTCTTGGAGAATTTTTCTCCTGTGATCCTTTATGCTACATCAATTTGGTTTCATAGCGTTGCGTAGTCCAATGTTGACTTCTTCAAGTGAAAGATCGGGAAACCCTTGGCAACACAGATTGTAAGAGAGAGCTTTAGAGTTGTGCTTGTTACCAAACAACCCACACATATTTATAAGGGGAACCCTGTTGGTTGATATAATTAAATTTACCCCAATCCATCAGCTTAGGCTTTTGGATTGATTGGTGGTTTAACATAATTCAATATGGTATCAGAGCAGGAGGTCTTGAGGGGAGTGTTGGTTGATATAATTAAATTTACCCCAATCCATCAGCTTAGGCTTTTGGATTGATTGGTGGTTTAACGTAATTCAATAAACCCTCTAGAGAAGAAAAGTTTCAAGAATCATAAAAGGGTATTTTAGCACAATAACAACGTTCAAAGCATGAAACTCCTATTTCAAATACGATTCACAACCTAAAATGGCGGAAGCCTCGTGAAGATAGATCTAGGCTTCATATAGACCAATAGAATGACGCATACTATCATTCAAAAGTTTGATGGAGGAAATCAATGAGGAGATGAAGGACTTCAACCTTACTTAGAAAAAAAAAAGACAGTTCCTAGAATAAAGTATCATGCGAGTAGAATTCAAGAAAATCAAAGTTCATATCTGTCTGAAATTCTGTCAATAAGACAATTCTTACATCAAGATTAATACGAGATATATTTGGCCTATCGATTCTTGTTGCCGTATCCTTCCACTATCATGGGCAGACAAGAGAAAGAGTGATTGTTGTCAATTTGGAGCACATGAAGTCAATTATCACAAGTGCTGCTTAGGATCCAATGGGTGAAAATGTAGTTTAGATTGTTGCTATAGAGACGGTTGCCTTCCAGAATCCCAATTTACCAAAGACAAGGTGAAGAAGAAGCTCCTACCATCCAAAATGAGTTCGAAAATGAATTTCCTCGAGTTCCATGCCTTAGAAGTCACACTAGAAGCAATTTATAGTTTCTTGAATGCATAATTTCGACAACCATCGGTTGATGACCATAACAGCATTTTAAATGCATCAAATATTGTTACAAGTACTGTTGGACTTCAAAGCACTGTTGAAGTTTTTTTTGCAACCATCAGCTGAGTTAATTTTTTGCACATTTTATGATTGTTTTCTTCTTTCCACCTATCTTTTGACGGAGTTTTTTTTTAAGGGATAGAAAGAATGGTGGATGTAGGATTAAGAAAAATAGGTTAATCTTAGGTCCTCAATTTTCTTATAAATAGAGGGTTTCTCTTCTGCATTTCACAAGTTTTGATTGATAATAAAGTTCAATGGTGTGATTCTAGGAAAATTCTCTCCTTTGTTGATCCTTTGGGCTACATCAAAACCAATCTCATAAGTATTATGAGGAGGGTTTTTCTTTTCTTTATTTGAATCTTTGTTTTTTGCCCATCACTTTTGAGGCCCTGTTTATGGCTTCCCTCCTGTGTTTACTGTATTTTCATATGTTTGGATGATATTAATGTAACACTTTCACTTACCAATGAAAATTTAAAGAAGGAGCTAGGCTGCTCTCATTAGTAGTGGCAAAAGTAACAGTAAACTCAGTGGTTGACTGGTTGCCATACAAAATAGGTAACTTTTCAGTACTGCTACAAACAATCATATATATATATATATATGGCTCAAAATCAATTATAAGAAGGAACAGAAGAGAAAAGAGACAAGCCACTTTTTACTCTTGTTTCCTGGTTGCCTTATCTTTGAACTACTTTGTCTTTATAGGTTTATTGGCAAATAAATAATATATTGCTGTTGTTCCCTGTCTCCTTTCATTTCCTTATTTTGTTTTGTTTCTCCAACTATTTTTATGATTTCAAGACGTATTGAGTTTGTCGAATGTTGAATGGTAGACATTTGGTTTTGTCCCATTTAGTTTGATTCGGACATATGGACCTGAGACTTAATTAGTCCAGAACACTGTGAAAACTGAAGTTTCTAAATTACCCCCCTTTTAGAATAAAAGTATTTAAGGAGATGTTTGGATGAGGAGTTATTTTGAATAGTTTGAAAATTAAAGTTTTTATAATAGCTCGTTTGGATGTAGATTTTGATGAAAGAGTTGCAACAAAAAAACTCGTTTGGGTGTGATTTTTTTTTATAGAAGAGTTCGAGACAACTGTTGTTGGTTTGGATGTGAATTTGAAATGAAGAGTTATTTTGAGGAGTTAAAATAAATGATTAAAAATGAATGTTTAAAAATGAGTTATTTCGAGTAGATGGACATAAATGATTAGAAATGAGAAATCTTGAATAGTTAGTTAAAATAACTCGTTTCGATATAGTTTTTTTTTAAGAGTAGTTATTAATTTAAATCCTCCTTAAATTTGACAAACAAAGACCCCCGAGGTTCTAACATTTACTTTCGCTTATTTTGCATCCCTCAAGTAATCTCATGAACTGTGGCGTCCCCAATCCCTTGGAAGGTTATATTCTTTCTTCCACCTTACTGATCGGTGTTCAAGTTCATTGTTGAAGTTTTTTTTTTATTTTTTATTTTTTAATTATATTCGTAACTGTGGCCTGCTTGTGCATACTTAGATTATTGTCATAGGATATATTGTTTGATCCTACAACATATGGATGTCAAAAAAATTTGTAACAAATTAATTCCTAAACAAATAGTTGTCGTGGATTGAACTTATCACTTCTTAATTCTTCAACACCCTCTTGATTATTAGACCACTCTATGAAGGTTTCATTGTTGAAGACAATGAACCTTCGAATTACTTCCATTCCCATCGTTACCTTAAACGTCTCACCTCTCTCCACAAGAAAAACACCTCACATAGATTAGGACTATTTGAAGACGCAAAATTGATAACTTAATTTGAGAATATATTACACATAAAATTGAAACTTATAACTTGTTATAATGAATTATGCTAACTATGATTACTCCTATTCGTCATGGGCCCCACAAATTGTTCATCTAGCCACTATTTAAATACGAATTACAGAACTATCTACACTTTCCCTTAATTTTGAAATGCCCAACACAATCTCAAATTTCATTTAAAATGCCCAAAACCTGTTGATTTGTAATTCTTCACCAATAAAATATATATATACACTGACGATTGAGAGAAACTTGGATTACAATTCTCATAGTTTAAAAGTTATAGTTCACCATTATAACTTGATAACATACTTAGTATGTAACATGATTTTTTATGTAAAATCCTTTAAAAAATTGTTTATAGCTTCTAATGGCCACAGATTCAATCTGTTAGTTAAGAACTATTTATCAAATTTTATCCAACTTTGACGAATTTTTAATTTTTAAAATCATATAGATTGTATGCAACTTTCTTTTTTAATTTCTTTTTTTTTTGAGATAAAATAGATTGTATAGATTGTATTCTCATATAGATTGTATCAAATCATATAGATTGTATTCTCATAGAGATTGTATATACGTAATGCAATAAGTAAAGAAGATGGAACAGCTGAAATAAAAAGGTTTTAATTTCTTTTTTTCTTTTTTTTTTTTTTGAGATAAAGTAGTACAAAATGATGGCATTTTTTTTTTCATGGAAGATCAAGAGAGACAAACTATGTTAAGTAAAGTAATAGAAATTAAGGATTAGAAATTAGAAAGCAGTTTAGTGTTGGTTTAGTGTCAGTTAATAAAATTACCTCATAACAGGACTAACATCAATTAATTTATTAATAGATTTTGTTGTTGTTGTATTGTCTGTCTACAGCCTCTATCAACTTGTTGGCTATGGCACTTGCATACACTGATGAACCTTCATATATCTGTTCAATTCAAACACACACTTTCAAATTCAATCACCTAATCTCATCCACATAAATAAAATTTCCAATAACATATCTTTAATTTGGTTCACTAAGAGTCATTTTGAACATGCTTGAATCAGTATGATCAACTGTTTGGAGGCTACAAAAAAACAACAATAACTAGCTTTTTCTTAGTTTCTATTCTATCACTAGTTTAGTTTTTGGAAAGATTTAAATTCCAAACTTGCTTGTAAATCTCCCTTGCATTTTTGGAAAGACATTATTACTTTTATAGATTTTTTAGTGTAAACATGTTATTGTTCTTATTAGAGATTCTTTTGGTGACTCGTTCACGTTTGTATGCTCCTTGCATACAAAGTTATTGCAGTATTCTTTTTTCTAAAAAGAAAAAAATTATATGTGAAATGTAGATAACAAATAAAAAAATTAGTATTTATAAACTTAATTTATAAAAACAAAAAACCTTTTCTTAATTCTTGTACGGTAAATTTCATTTTTGTTGATGAAACAATTAGTTCATATAGTTCATGGATTAAGCGAACTCTATAAACCAATCTATTTCATCAAATAACTTAATAACATGCAATTGTCAATACCACAATGAATCATATCTTATTTCGAGCATACTAAAGCTAAATTCAAGGTTAAATGCAAGTAAGTTTGAAAATAGAAGATTATATATAGTTTGGAATTAGGAACCTTGGTGTTGAACAAGAAGCTGTAGTAATCGCCAATGTGTCCGCCAGCAACATGGTGAAGATCAAGCTGAAGATCGTCGAGCAATTTGGAGACAAGCAACAAGCAGTTGACTTTGCGCTGCACAAGCCTGATTGTCACTTCATCGTCTATGATTCTCACATCAACTTCAGTGTCTTTGGTCTTCCTCTGCAGCCATGAGCTTCTCAAGTTGCAGCTCTGATCCTCGTCTCCTGCGACCGCTGCCTTTGCATTCGAGCTCTCTACGTCCCACGTGCCGCCATCCTCCTCCCCCCTGCGGTGTCTCTTCCTCCTCTCTCTGCTGCATCTCTTCTTGTCCACCAGCTGTTTAAGCTCCTTCACTGTTCTTTGAAGCTCGTGGATGTAGTCTGTGGCGTCTCCAACAATTGATGCTCTATCAGCCTGGTTTGTTTGTTTGTTTGTTTCAGAGAAAACCAATGATGGGTAAGAGAGAAAAGGCTTCATTTAGTTGAATACATAGAGCAAATTGAGTTTAAAAGTGATGAAGCTATTTCACACTGTTGAGGAAACCGCTTGGGTATGTAAGAAGACCTTCTAATAATTTATAAGATAGGCATGTTACTACTCTAATCCCTATTGATTTGGAAATGAATGTGACAATATCTAATATAGTATCAGAGGTCTCATCAAACCCAAACCGATAACCCAAAAGTGGCACTCTTCTAATAATTTATAAGAAAGGTGCGAATGCTCACACTATCTAATACTGCCTAGTTAACAATTAATCTGTTGTTTTAGATCAATGGAGGGTGAAAATGGTGGGTTCAAAAAGAGAGAAATAGAATTTGAAGTTTTAATAAAAGGTGGTGACACAAGAAAGCAAACTAGAGCTTATAAATGATGAGCCTAAGCATTTATTGAACTCTATGGAGAACCTGTCACTTTAAAGACATAAAGCTCAATAAGATCACAACTAGAAAGCAAATTAGAGTTCATAAATGGTGAACCTATTACTTTAGTTTGTTGTGTGGGATCAAGGTAGGACAAAGAGGAAAAAAATGGTGGGTTAGAGAGAAAATGCTTGATTCAGTCACCCAACAAAAAATGGTAACCCATCAATCTAGTTTTCTTCTTCAAGATCAAAGGAAATACAGGGGGGAAATGGCAGTTCAGAGGGAAAAAGCTTGATTCAGTCAAACCCAGAAATCAAATTCTAAGTCAAAAAATAAAGAACAAATAATCAGTCTAGTTTCAACTTCAACATCAAAGAGAAGCAACAAAAAATTGCAGTTCAGGAATGGAAAAAAGCTTATAAATTAGACCACACCCAGAAAGCAAAATCAAAGCTAAAAAAAATAGAAGAAAAAAACCTTAGTAGGACTAGGAACCAAACTCCTGAGAGCTTTAAATTTGTCATTCAATTGCACTCTTCTCTGTCGTTCAGTATTGGAAAAGTGCTGAGTCATTTTCCCTCCTCTCCCTTTCTTAATACAACAATCCGCCATATCTCTACTGAACTCAAACACTCCACTTCCGTCGCCCTCTTCATAAACTCCGGCGGCGGTTCCTTCTCTTGAACTCGCTGCCGACAGCCCGTACCCAGTTGGGAGAGACTGAAACAGCTCCCTAAACAAGGGCGGCTGCGGCGGCAGATTCAGGTGGAACAGAGGATCGTAGAATATAGAGAGCGAAGTCGACGATGGGTTTCCGCCGCCGTCGCCGGCGGGAAGGTCGGCGAGAAACCCTCCCATGGCGGAGCTGTTGGAGAAGGAGATGGAGGAGTTCGAGCATCTGGCTGCCGGCGGCAGGTTGAAGAAATTCAAGAGATCCGGTGCGGCGGCGGCCATGGCGGAATCTGAAAACTGATCTTGAGATTGAATCGCATGGTGGTGTTGCTTAAACCCCATTTCTTGAATTTGCGTCCCAACCCAATTGGATTGATCGAAAGACGCCATTCGATTCGAATCAGAATTTACTTCTTGACCAAAATTAGGGTTCATGTTACTGTTATCAAACCCCACCGCCGCCGTCACTGCTGCCTGAAACTCAAGTTCCATGACGACTTCGCCGCCGCCACGGTGGTGTTGGTGATAAGGAAGCTCCTCCATGGGAAAATTGAGATTCTCTTCAAAATTGACATGAGTTCCTTCACCGGCGCCGGGGATGAGCGGCGGAGGAAAAGAAGGGAGGGCAGCAACGTTCGCCATTGTTAGAAGAAACCCATTTTCAGAAACATTTGGTACAGAAGCTTTAGGTTCAGCTGATATGGCATTGGGGTCAGATTCAGAACACCCTGTTTCTTCATACATTACTCCGTACGAAAAGCTCTGCTCCAGCCATCAAAAAGAACAAACAAACATGTCAGAATAAAAAAAGGTTAAACCAAAAACAAAGAAAATAGAAAGAAAACCCATAAGCCACAACCTTATCTCTCTGAATTAAAAAGCTATGGAGGTTTTCTTGGATTTTCACATTAGTGGATGAATGTAATCCAAATATGAAGAAGAAGAAACTTGAAGAGGATTTCTAATAATCTGGGTATTTCATCTAGACATTAACAAAGTGGAGAAGATTAAAAAGAAGGAACAAATGAAATTTAATTTAATATATATGTAGGGGTGAAGATTGAAGAAGAAGAAGAAGAATTGCTTGTACTGTAAGGAAAGTTTTGGGTGTTTTAGAGAGAGAAAGTTTGTTAGAGAGAGAGAGAGTAGAGGGAGGGTGGGGCCCACTCATAATCTCCGTATTTCTCTGGCGTGATCTTTACTGTCACTCTACTTCTTTCTGTTTTTTTCCCTCGCTTTTTTTCTCTCAATTATTACAATTGTGCCACTTTTGGGTTTTTTCCCCTCTATTTTTTGTAATACAAATGTGATTAAAATAATCCAATTAAATTCATGGCTAATACTATTTGGGATTTATTAATTTTTGTTTCAAAAATTATATTCAAATGAATTTTTATAATTATTTAAAATAATTTTTCATTTTACTATTATAAAATTATTTTTGATTTTTAACCATTCATTTATAATCATCTATTTATAATTTTTCATTTTTAAATCACTCATTTTTAATTAATCAAAATAACTCATTTTTAATCGTTCTTTTTTTTAACTACTCAAAATAACTATTAATTTTAAATCTGCATCCAAACAATTTTTTTTACATAAACTCCTAAAAAAGAGCCACATCAAAACAAGTGTTTGTCTAAAACTCTCAATTTTTAACTACTCAAAATAATTTCTCAAACTAACTTTTCATCAAAACCTCATCCAAACACTTAGAGAAATGCACTTACAAAAACATGTGGAAAAGTTTTGAAGATTTTTTTTGCTCTTGTAAATATTAATATATGATAAGGGTCTTTCTTAAATGATAATTTATGCATCATTAAATAATTATATTATATTTTTAAAAAATTAGATCTACAAATATTACTTACTTTTACTTAAGAATTTTTTTTTATTAGCTATGTTTTATCTTTGTTTTCCAAAATTAAGAAAAATAATTTTGAAGAACTTATTTTTGTTTTTAAATTTGATTATTAATTCAAATATTAACTTTATTCTTTAAATTTTAGTATGTAACAAATTTAGTTTTGTGTTTTTAAATTTAGCAATGGTTTAATTTCTATAGCTTATTTGCTAAGATTTATTAATTACTTACAAACTTATTTCTACTTAATAATAGCTAACACTGAATCTTGATATAAATTATACATGAATTTTCACGTGCTTCATTTGTCATATATATATATTGGATGTCCATTTGTCATATATTATAGTTTTGAGATATTAATTTAGATTGTTTTATCTAGAAAAATCTAGGTGGTAAGTGTTGCATTTATTTTTAGCAGAAGAAGAGTGGTAAACAATTTCCTCTTCTAAAACCTCTTATTTATATTTGGTGGCAAACATTCATTTTTAATCACTCATTAAACTATATATCAAACTATTCATCAAATTTCACATCAAATTTTTCACTCAATTATTATTAATAGTAATATTCAAATTAAACTAGTAATTTATTTATACCCCAACTACCTAATAATAGTTAATTATTCTAACTATCATTAACCTTAAACTCTTCTTCACTCCATTCTTTTCTACAAAATCCAAATATGAAGGCAAGGATTTTTACCTCATTTTTATTTAATGTAGAAAAAACTTCCTCTTAATCCCATACTCCAAGTTCCCATTCCAACCCTTTTTTAAACAATTTTTATTAAACAAAATTTTCTTGCTATCTCTTCCTCAGACAATTTTTAATAAAAATTCTTACATCCTCTCTTCTAAATAATTTTTCTCAAACAAAATTTTCTACCAATTTTCTTACGATTTTCTTCAAATAATTTTTTCCAAACAAAATTTTCTTGCTACCAATTTTTCATAAACCCACTTTCCAAACTACTTTTCATTCTTCACTTTCTCTCATCTTCTTTATCCAAATATACCCTAAGTTGGAGCTATATTAATGTTATTTCACAACTTCAACTAAGTCAATTAAATTAATTTAAACATCATCTAAACGCAAATATTTGTCAAATTACCATAATGACATATTTTTTTTACACATAAGAATGGGAAGGATGAGGGGGTGAATTCTGTGATATGTAAAGTTATGAGGGTATATATGAAAATATGAAAAGGGAAGTGGGAACAAAAGTAAGGGCAATGCAGTAATTGGTAGATAATACAAGTAGTTAAAAATCATAAGTGGGACCCACATTGGGTTGTCCATTCAATCAGCCAATCCAAACTAACCAAATTCCAAAATGCAACTGTTTTATTATCCTTTCCCGTCACTTCTCTCTTTCCTAATAATAAAATATGCTCAAATTTTATATTAAAATATTATACGAATTGTTAAAATAATTATAATTCAACTAACATTTTGTATTATCAACTTTGACATTAGAAGTTCGATTTTCTTACTTACGTATTGTCAAAAGAAATTATTCATTTGCAAATTTAAATTTCCTAGATCAGGTAAAGTTTTTTTTTAGTAAATTGTTATGGATAACAACTTTTGGATCATATATTTTAATTATAGCATTTTTTTCTTAAATATTTCATTTAGGGCAAATTTTATTTTTATTTTTATTTTTTTAATTCTCATCTTACATTTTTCTTTAGTGAATTGATTGAATCTATAATTAACAGATTGAAGGCTATCGGTGAACGGATTTAAGACTATCAACGAATTGATTGAAGACTATCAATTTTGAATTAATATCAATTGAAAAATTATTGAAGTGGTACATTTTGATCATTTTACAGAGACCTTCCAATTTTTATGCTATATATATATAACAAAAAAATTGATGTTTATAACTAGATTTATAGACTTTTAATTTGGTTTTCAAGAACTAAATGAAAATCATTAATTTAAATAATTCATCTTATTCAAGTTAAAAATTAAAAATTAAAAATTAAAAAAAAAAAAAAAAAAGATATTATAATAAAATTAGATAGTTTGGTCATACTTGAAAGTCTTTTGAAACTGGATTTCAACCAAGCCCTTGTACCGGAACTCTAAACAATGTGTAATTTACATGTCTACAAAAGCTTACATAGTATCTATTCGTTGAGTTGTAAACTAAAGAAGGGTAATTTCTTTGACTTGCCAAGCCCACAAAACATCACAAACTAAAATTTCTTTATTGGATGAAACTTTCAAACTACATGGCACTCGACACTCGACACAATGCGATATAATGCATGACCCAACCGACCGTGCCAAACATCTTTGAATACCTTACATGACTCAAGTACTCGAAAAGAAAACAGATGAAGAAGACTCGCAACTAGACTTGGACTCGACAAACAAAGATAAATTGCCAGAGCTGGAAGCTTGGGAGGACACAAACTGCAAGAACTCTTGAGTTGATGAAGGCAACATCTAAGCGTTTCTTGCAGCATTAGCTACTTCCTTGTAGTCTTGTCCTTCACAACACAAAAATTGAGGATGACATTCAACTATTACATTATTATCATCAATTACACATAGCAATGCTTAACTAAATGAAAACTTTCACCAGAAGCAGAATCAGGATTAACAATTATTATGGTCCCGTTTCATAACTATTTGAATGCTAAGCAAATTTCAAAATAGATTTCCAATAATGTGTTTCAAAAATAAACTTCCTACGATGTGTTCCATTTTTTTTACAATCTATTCATCTTTTCTTAAGAAAGTATGTGAATATTAACCAAATTTCAAAAATAAAAATAAGTATTTTGAAAACTACTTTCTTTTTCTTCCAAATTTTGGTTTGGTTTTTAAAAATATAGGTAAGATGTAAATATTCAATTAAGAAAACACATATAGTAAGATGATTGTTGTAGGTTTAAATTTCAAAAATAAAAAATAAAAAACAAAAAAGTTAAGAGCACCTAAATATTTTATTTGTCAGTTTCAAAACATCACCAAACCAATAGAGAAATGTTACCATTATTAGGTTACCTGATATGATTTGTTGGTCCGCTGTCCGCGAGCGATTCTGGATCACTAACTGTTTCGGGTGATGCAACATAGGCAGAGTTGTTCCCTTGACTACCATTAGCACTGACAGCATTAGGATTATTGAAGTTTTCGTCGAATCGAAGGTCGCAGTGTGATGCAAGGTGACCATATTTGTTACACAGTTGACATGCGGAGTTGGAGCTCTCTATGATCCTGTTGTCCACCAGCAGCAGTTTCAGTTCCTTCACTGATCTTTCAAGCTCCTCGATGTATTCTATGGCGTCTCGAAGAATCGATACTCTATCAGCCTGGTTAGTTTGTTTGATACAGAGAAAACAATGATGGGGTTAGAAAGAAAAAGCATTGAAGAAAAAGGCTTGATTTAGTTAAACACAGAGAGCAAATAAAGTTTAAAGGTGATGAAGCTATATATTTGGTTAGCCCCTAGTTAATTATGTTGTTTTAGAACAATGGTTGGGTTAGAAAGAGGGAAATAGAATTTGAAGTTTTAATGAAATGGTGAATATGATTTTCAGTTAGCTTGAAATTCAAGAAAGGAAACAAAGGAAAAATAAACTAAAATAGTGAATAACCCATCAATCTAGTTTAATTTGTTATTTAAGATCAAAGGAAATGGAGAGAAAGCTTGATTTAGTAATCACAACCAAAGAAATCAATTTTTTTAATTAGTCCAAAAATAGAGAACACTCATCAAGATCAGTCTAGGTAGTTTCTGCCTGAAGATCATCAAGAGAAATTAACAAGAAAAATATGTAGTTGAGGAGTAGAAAAAAGGTAATAAATTTAGGCCACACCCAGAAAGCAAAATCAAATTAAGGTAATTAAGGTCCCGTTAGTTACCATTTGATTTTCCGTTTTTAGAAAGTCTACAACTACTACTCCAACATATAGTTTTCATTATATTGATGTCTACATTTTGCTCATGTTTTTTAAAACCAAACCATTATTTGAAAGCTACAATTCTGTTCGGATTTATGATATTTGATTAGGATTTATATACTTTTTTTTTAACACAAGATTATACCAGAGGTAAAGAATTTGAGTAAATACAAACTTAAATTTCAAAAGCAAAAAACGAAAAAAGTCAAATAGTTATAAAAAGGGATTTAAAAAATTGAAAAACCTGAGTAGGATTAGGAACCAAACTCTTGAGAGCTTCAAATTTGTCATTCAATTCCAGTCTTCTCTGTCGTTCATGGACAAAATTTTCATAGCCATCTTCATTATTCATTTTTTAAGCTTCTGCTGCCACCATTAAAAGCAATTACAAATGTTATAAAATCAGGACCCAAAAATAGAGGAAGAAATTAAACCCATAAGCCATAAAAACCACAAGTACCTTAATTAATAATCTCTCTAAAACAAAGTTCATAAGCTTAAGAAAATAAGGCATAAAATGAAGTTTGTATATATATAAAATAAATGAGTGAAAATTGGATGAGAAAGAAAGAAGAAGAATTGTAGTGTAGATATGGAGTTGTTTGGTTGTGTGGATAGAGAGAGAAAGTTTGTTATAGAGAGAGAAACTCGAGGGAGGTTAATTGGGCCCACTCATAATCTTCGTATTTCTCTCATATAAACCTGCGTGATATGTACTGTTACTCTACTCTTTTCTGTATTTTTTTTCCCCCACTTTTTTCTCTATTATTACAATTGTGCCACTTCTAAGTTTTTTCTTCTTTAAGTTTTTTCAATTGTAATAGCTTCAGGAGCTGGTTCATATTTTGAAGCGAGAAATCTCTCACCACAAATTGCCTTTGTGGTAATTGAGGAGCTGCTCAAATTTAATAGAATTTTCTCTCTTTTCCTTTTTCAAGTCTACTATGTTCATTTCCTTTTTCTTAACATATCTTGAGAAATTTATGTCATGATGTTATCTTAGAGAACTATATCAAAAACGTTTTCAAAGGCTAAACAAAGTTATAAAATTGTAGAAATCAAATTAAAACTCTAGTATTATTGAGACTATTGAATTGATCCAAGAACAAAGGATAGGTTTTGAAGTGTTCGTCGTCTGCCAAGTTATCGATGCGACTTGCCGTGAAGGAAGGCAATTATCAAATCTTGCAGTTGTACAAACGTGTACTTGATATCATAGTTAAATAGGATGTCTATATAGTTATCAATACTATTAATATGATGTCCATGTTTTAGCGTTTGTAACCATTATACTTAGTACCCTAACATTAGCTTCTGTTGGAAGGCTTTTGTAATCCTCAAACTCTCAAACTTTATATTTTGGTGGGGGCATCTCTCTGTATATTTCTTCTACTATGACGTCTTCATGTATTAATTTGATTTTGGATAATTAATTTTTAAAAAAAAAAAAATATATATATATATATATATATATATTTTTTTTTTTTTTTTTTTTTATAAGAAAAATGAAATAATGATGGAAGAGAAAATGAGTACCCGAAAGAGCGAACACTGGAGAAATGAACAGAGATATTGAAATGCAATAATAATATAATAAAAGGAAATATAAGAAGATGTTAGAGACAACAAGTTTGTGTTCATGAAAAGTATATGTGTTCATTTTTCTTTCTTACTCATTTAAGTCTCTGTTACTTTAAGAGGAACAAGGCATTTTAAACTAATTTCAAATTAAGAAATAATTAACTCCTTATAAATAAAGAAGGAAACCCTCCTTAATTGCACAAGTTGCACCATTTAATTATCGTCCTCACAAAAAAGTTTCTCAATTTTGTAAGATCCCAAAAAAAGAAAAAGAAAAAACTATTACCCAATTCTTTTTTCGATTGAATATTTTTGGCAAAAAAGTTCCCATAGATCAATGTTCATAATAATACTTTAGTTTTAAATGAGATTTTTTATCATTAATGAAAATCTTTATTTATTATTTATTCTTTTTTTGAAAAAAATGAAAATCTTTATTTGAATAGTTATTCTTACAAAAAAAAATCTAGTTAAATGATAAATTTCACAAAACCTCTAATAGAAATAAGAAAAAATTAGGGCTTCTCTGGTTAGCAGGGGAGATATTACGCTGCTGTATATCAGGAAATGGATGATACATAACTTGATCGAGGAAGATCGATCGAACAAAGTTACAGCAAACTGGAGCGTTTGGAATAAAAACTTATGCAAACTAATCAGGGTATTAATGCGATCAATCCTAACCACCATTATGTACCTAATTTGATATTAGGCTGTTTTTCACCCTACACCATAAATTGAACCCATAACTTACACCATAAATTGAACCCATAACTTCTTAAATCTTAGGGATGGTTGGATATAGGAGTTGAAGAGAAAGGAAAGGTGCAACTCGTAGTTTATTTTTAGTAAAACTCCTCCTTGCTAAATTAGGAGTTCTTTCAAGCTCATGAAGGCTGATATCCTAGCTAAATTATCACAGCATTCCAACTTCAGTATAAAGAGAAAGAAAAACTACTGGCTCATAATACTAAACTGAAATTCAAATTCTAAAATAATTATCCATCATTCATTGTCGTCAAAAGTAGAATAAACAAACTTACTTAACTTCTTGAACTTCTGTTGAGAAGATACAATGTCCGCAAAAATATGTGAAATCAACGACTCAAGAACCTCAACAAAATTACTCGATAGATAGAAAGAGAAATCTGCAAGTTAATTTAGCTCTCTGTCTGCTCCCTCAACCTTCTGATGGTACTCCTTACAGTGACGGCACTTGCAGTACTGTCATGTACAAAACTAAATTGAAACATTGAAAATAATAATGACAAAAAAGACTCAAGAGAGCAATTCAGATATATCCTTACTTCAAGGTGTAAGCACCTCCTGCTTTCACTTTACCACAATCTTTGCAACCCCAAATTCCGACAGCTTTCCTCTTCACGGCGTACTGAAAGGATAAACATATATTGTTCAAATATTTCACATTCATGGCTTCATATAAACCTCAAGTCATCAAAAAAGAAAGGACCCAAAAAACATGTAGCTAGTGTTTAAAACAATGTTATTTATACCTTTCCACAAAACTCACAGAAGTACTTGCTGTGCTGACTGACTTCCATCTTCTTGATTTGCTTACGCAAACTAGCACCATAACGAGTGCCTGTATTCAAGAAAGCAGTTTAACATGTTGATAATAAGAGAGCAAAAGACGAGAAAGAAGCAAGTTCGCAAAGAAAAAGATCAAAGCTTTTCTATTTCTTATTCCTTTTTTCTTGGCAGGAGGCCATACAATAAGCTGATTTAAATTCATTACAGCCAAGAAGTGATACTAATTCTATCGTATGAATAAATAAATCTTACATCAGTGCGCCTATCAGAATAATCTCCTCTGTCAAAATCTTTGTCCAAAATTTTTAATGTAATACCGAGTTTAACATTTTCCCTTCCAATCTTATCTTACAGAAAATAAGAATGAAAGCAGACACATACCGTACTTGCCAACGATGCCAGCCTTCTTGGTTCTCTTTGTCTACAAAACATCATTATAGACGAAGGGTAAGTTAGGCATCTAACAATCAACAAGGATATATA
>JBBMKA010013867.1:0-32697 GCA_037833695.1 Sechiopsis laciniata
TATCAGTCATAAACACATATTTTTTGTCCATGTAAATACAAAATTTAGACACTTCCATTATTTGAGCCTATTTTATTATTAAACATTAAAAATATCAAAGGTATGATAATCTCTTTTAAGTTTTTTTTTTTTTTTTTTTTTAAGTTCAAATAAAGTGAGTGAGATCAGAAACCTTACACAGTTACTATTTTCAAATAAATTGAAAATCAAATATCAATTTATAAAATCAAACTCGTGACTGTGGGATTGAATTGAATTACAGGTAATCATCTAAGCCAACACTCTACCAACATTTTTGGTTTAGAATCTGATTCTAAATTAGCCTTAAATAAATTACATCTATAAATTTTTTTACTTGAACAGTATGAGATGAGGAATTGAACCTGACTCAGATTGATTATATACGTTAAGCTATAGTCAGGTAGATAATTTACAATTTCTCCATATAGTTTTCGTCATTTATACGGCCGATTCAACAATAATGTGACATCTATTCGACAAAAGTTAATCAACTAAAAATAAAAATGGGCAACTGGTCAAAATAAACTATCAAATAATTTTATTTTATTACAATTTGGAAAAATGTATTTCAAACTAGCCTTAAATTAACCATAGGATTGGTGACATGTTTGTTGATTATATCCAATTCAACTCAACGATTGCAGGTTCGATTTTGAAAATTGATATTCGACTCTCATCTTATTTGAGAGTAATAGTGTTCTCTATATAGAATCTCTCTTTTTTATAATAATATTAGATCATTCAATTTGATATGTTTAAAAAACCGAAATATATTGATTCGTGTTATAAAAACGATAATCAACAATCGAATCGAAGATAAAGGAAGCATAGAAGAGAAGAAAAACAACATACATAAATTTACGTGGTTCACTAACGTTGTGTTAGCTAGTCCACGGGCAAAGAGAGAGAGCGCAGTTTTATTAAGAAGAGCGAAATATAGATTACAAAATGAAAATCATAATCAGCTAGGGTTTAATTCGAATGCACCCTCATCAAACCTTATTACAGAATGTGTAAACGAAAATTAGATTGCACAACAGAATACGGATGCGTAAACACATGCAGAACGCGCAACAGAAATGGGATGCACTTGTGCTACGGAGTGCGAAAACGGAATGCATTGCTGCAATGCGGGATGTGTTTGCTGCAATGCGAAAAGCATTTACACGAATCGAGGGAGTTGCCCCTGCACCCCACTTGCTGACCGGGCAACGAGACTACCGACTAACTAATCACAGAACATTTACATTCAAGGCATATCTTAACTGTTCGATTTTTTTGGAAGAACCAACATAAAACCAAATTGAATATATAAATTTTAAAGGAAAATAAAAATATATTGATATTTAGATTTGAAAAAAAATAAATTTATACTTAAAATATGAATGAAAAGCATTATAATAGGTTACTTATAGAAAAGGTTATTTTGGGTTAATAAAATAAAAATTCTTAAAGTTAAATTAAAAATCAAATCAAAGATGAGAAAAAAAAAAATTAAATTAAATTCTCATTGAAATCAAAGTTGAAAAAAGAAACAAAACACGTGAAATCGATGTAGCGCTTTTAATTTTTATTGTAATTTCCAAGCTAAGAACCTTCGATGCTTTAGTTTTCGACATCTATTTAGACTCGATTATTGAAAATTTGAGAAAATCGATTGGATTGTCACACAACCGAAAAAAAAAAAAAAAAAAACAAAACAAAAACAAAATGACTCATAATTAACATAGTCGAGCCACATCTCTTTGGCAAAAGTCACCAAATGAAAATAGGTAATCGAACAAAATAAACTATCAAAATTGTTATAAATAAATATTTCATAAGAGTCAATCAATTGAGTGTCTACAATTTAATTTTAAAATTCTCTACCTTTTAGTTAGTTTAGCCAATTGTAGTTTTTGCATTACTAAATATAAATTCTTTGTAATGTTACTTGAAATCACACATAAAAATACCAATAAGAGTTATTCACTTTCTCCCTCCACATCATTCCCTCTATCTCTTTGATCATTGCCGACAAAAGGGTAACTAACTAAACTGAGTTCCCAACTTATTTTCAAAAAAGAAAAAAACTGAGTTCCTAACAATTATGAAAAAGAAAAACAATAATTTGAAATTCACCGCGAGTTTCGGTTATTATAAATCTCCAGCTACGTGCATTACAATATCCAAACACCACTTATTTCTTCCTCAATTCTGTACGAATTCTCAATCATTTCCTTTTTTTACTTTTATTTTTCCTCAAAATCGAAGTTTCTGAGTCCAATTTATCGATTCAGAAATTTGTGCATTTTCAATCAACGGCGAATCCAAAAAAAAATCGCCATTGCAATTTCATGTTTTCGCGGAATTGAAGATCGTTTGATTCTGGCGATTGGATCTGGATTTTGGAATCTGATCTGGAGAATGGGAGTTGATTACTACGATAAATTGAAGGTGGATAGGAACGCCAATGACGACGATCTGAAGAAGGCGTATAGAAGATTGGCGATGAAATGGCATCCTGATAAAAACCCTAACAACAAGAAAGAAGCTGAAACCAAATTCAAGCAGATCTCCGAGGCCTACGAGGTCTCATTTTCTTTTATTTTAGATCTGTAATAGTTTGTGGTTTCTGTTTCAGTAATTTTTTATGTGTTCTGTGAGAACGAAAATGATTAGGAAGTCCCTCTGTTCATTTCTTTAGTTGATTAGTTATGACCCAACGGTTGATTGATATAATTAAATTTAACACGATTTAGCATGTTACCAAAGCATGTGGTTCTAGGTTCAAATCCTTGCCCGAGTCCTTAAATTTACCTTAATCCATCCATTTCAGTTTTTTAGTGTATTGGTGATTTAATTAGATTCAACCCAGCAAACATAATTGGAAATTTTGAAGCCTAATTCTGCTTGTGCCCTGGAGATCGGATATTTCATAGCTTGGTTGTGAGGGCCTTGGCCATTGGGTGAGATGTTTTTTAATGATTTTCCTAAGAATATATGTTCATTGAAGGAGGAAGAAAGAACCCAACAATGCTCAAAGGTTTTGTATTAGAGGCATTAAAGTTGCCTCTGTTTCGATTGGTCTAGTGATCAAGAAGGTTTTTGAGGAATTAAGAGGTTAATGAGTTCAATTCATGATGACCACCAACTTAAGAATTAATTGTCTATCAATTTTTTTGACAACCAAATATTGTAGGATCAGTTGAGGTGCACGTAAAATTGGCCCGAACACTCACGGATGTCAAAAAAAATGCCTCTCCAATTTTCCTAATTAGAATTTATGATGTTTTGTGGCTCTATATTATTCTGTCTTGGGATTGAAATTAGATTCTTGCAAATGACCAGAGAGACCAATATCCAAACTATTTTTATGATCAGATAAGTTTTGTAATGCAGGTGTTGAGTGACCCTCAGAAGAAGGCAATTTATGATCAATATGGTGAGGAAGGGTTGAAAGATATGCCACCACCAGGCAGTGGAAGCTTCCCATTTGGAAATGGAGGTGGTGGCAGCGGAGGGGGGTCGAACGGGTTTAATCCGAGGAATGCAGATGATATATTTGCAGAATTTTTTGGGAGCAGTCCTTTTGGGTTTGGTTCATCAGGACCAGGGAAGTCAAAGAGGTACCAATCAGAGGGAGGAGTTTATGGGGGATTTAGTGGAAGTGAAAACCTTTTCAGAACATCTAGTGAAAATGTAACACCAAAGAAACCCCCACCAGTTGAAAGCAAATTGCCCTGCATTCTTGAGGAGCTGTACTCAGGATCAACAAGAAAAATGAAGATTTCAAGAACTGTAGTTGATGCAAATGGGTAAAGCATTTTTCATATGTTTCTTACTTTCTTTCTTTTGAAGAGGAACAGCAGTCAGGCCTTTTCTTTTCATTTTTCCCTTTTTATAAAAAATTTGTAGTATTATAAGTAAAGTAAAAAGATGATCTAGGGTCTGGTCGAGTGAAGGACCCAAACTAAATAAGCTACAAAAGGAGAGTCTTTCGATCGAATTAGTTGCATTAAAAAATTATGTTAAGCCTAGTGATCAGGAGAATCTTAGAAAACCAAAACGTTATGCGTTTAGTTCAATTCGTGGTGGCAACAGATTTAAGAATTAATTTTCCACTTGTTTCTATGACAATCAAGTATTGTAGAGCCAAATGGTTTACTCCGTGAAAATAGTTGAGGTACGCGTAAACAAGCCTAAACACTAACGGATATAAAAAAAAAAATTGAATGATTGAGATATGTGTTGAGCACTGTTACCGAAAATAACAAAAGCATTTTCTTCTGTCTTAGAGGATGTGATAAATGTTCTGGTTGATTTGATTTGATTTACAACCGTAATGTTCTGGTTTTGAACAATAATGTCATTGAACCATATTGTCAAATTGGTGCTATAGGAAAAATCTATTATGAGACTTGGAGGATGAAAATATTGGTTTAGTTCGCTAAACCTTGTTTCCCTTGTCAGCATGACCTGTTATAGGATACTGGAATTGGAGTATCAACTTTCAGATGTTTTTTTTTTTCATTTTCCCTAGCTGGTTCTTGTCTAATAAAATATGTTCTGTCTTATATATTAACATGTTACAGACGACAAGTCCCCGAGATGGAGATATTGACCATCGATGTGAAACCCGGCTGGAAGAAAGGAACAAAAATCACCTTTCCAGATAAAGGAAATGAACAATTAAACCAACAGCCTGCAGATTTGGTATTTGTTATTGATGAGAAGCCCCATGATGTTTTCAAAAGAGATGGTAATGATATCATTATGAACCATAAGGTGACATTAGCAGAAGCATTGGGCGGTACTACTATAAACGTTACAATGCTCGATGGCCGTAACCTATCAATCCCCGTGATGGACATTGTTAGCCCAGGCTACGAGCTCTTGATCGCCCGAGAGGGAATGCCAATTGTAAGAGAGCCAGGTAACCGAGGCGATTTGAAGATCAAATTCGATGTCAAATTCCCAACAAGATTAACCCCCGAGCAACGGGCCGGACTAAAACGTGCCTTGGGAGGCTGAAAAAGAAGAAAAAAGTATACCATATGGCCTCATAAATTTAGATGTCGATTCTTGTAAATTTACCCATAATTGTTCTTTAATTTGTAAACTGTAACCTTCTGTTTTCCAATTAGTTTTGTATTTATTGTCTAATATTTTTCCTGTTGGCTGAAAAAGACAATTCAAAATATGAAAAGGAAAATTACATATATCTCCCACAGTTGAAAATATGTTGATGCAATATAAGTCAACACTCTTACAATAAAAAAATAATAATAAAAACATTTAATGCCCAATAAGGCTAGCCAAACATTTAAACATACAACAACAGACAAGTCCATAATAAAGAAACTTTTATTCAAATAAATAATAAAAAATAATAAAATAATAAAAAAACCAATATTTTAAAAGACCTGTCTTATAATAAATATGAAACCCAGTGACTCGAATTCCATGTTTTTTGCTTCAATAAACTAAAAATGTGAAATTAAAATGGCATTGGGATAGACCCCAAGCTTATATAGAATCCATGTAGAACGTCATTAAAAGATGAAATATGGAAAAATACAAAGAGAAAATAATAAAACAAAAGCTAAAAAGGAGTAAAGTGAAGAGAGAGAAGGAACAAAAAATTGAACTTTACAAAAGGAAAGAGAAATTCAAAACCCTCTATTATTTGAAGGATTTGAGGGCCCAAATGCCTCATAAAACTGACCACTATTACTATGACTACTACTGCCTAAATTGTTGTGGCCTTGTTGAGGAACCCACCATGTCCCTTGTTGACTCACATTTGTAGGAGGGGGAGCCCCTAACTGCTGGTTAGGACCCAAATGCTGCTGATGCTGTTGGTTCATGTAGTGAGGCCTTAGCGTCGGCTGCTGGAACCCGTGCACAGGCCGTTGCAAGTGTGATGGGAGAGGCATTTGATGCTGTGAGGCTGCTGATTGTGGTTGCCACTCCGGGATGTCATCTTCGTCGTCGTTCCACGGCTGAATGTGTACAGAACTAAAGCCCCTTTCTTTTTGGTTTACACTGGGGGTATTTTTGTTTGCGTTTTGCCCGTATTTGTGCACAAGTTCTAGCATTTGATCTACGGGGCGAGGCCCATTTTGAGCAACTGGGTGGAACGAGGGCAGCCTAGACAGCCCTCGAGGAGTATGTGGGTTGTTCTGGGAAGAGAACCCAGGAGGGTTTGCAGAACCAGAGAAGCTAAATTCGGGAAGATCATCATCATCCCGAGCAGTTGAAGGGCCAAAGCCAGGAGGGACATCATCGTCACCATCGGCATCATCCTCCTTGGGCAGAGGAAGAGCACTGGCGACGGATAGAGGCATAGTCTGTCTAGGGGAAAATTTATTAGGTTTCGCGTTCGGCATATCCTGCTGTTTTCTAGAACTAAGATGTAGCTTTTTAGAACTGCGTTTGTGGTGTGAAGTTGAGTTAGGTGAAATTGACGTTAATTGAGTTTTTCTCCATACAACAACGCCTATTAGGCCATTATCAATTGCATTAAGTGCATCTTTATTTTCCTTTAGAAGGATCCTGCCAACCATTTCAAGAATTCTTCTGTGTGGAGGGACAAAATAAAATTCAACCCCAGAACCGGGCTCAGCTATACCGACTCGCTCGTCCGCAACATACGACTCAGCCACCTGAAAGATTCAAAAAAACCCAGATATCAAACAATGGCAGAATGGACCTACTGGAACGACTTTAAGAGAGATGTGACTCGGTTGATTACCTCTCGAAGATTTGCTCGATCGTTTTCTGGGTGATCCTCCTTTAAATCCAAATGAAGAACCTGCAAGACATGGAAATGAATATCATCAACGAAAGCCAGAAACAAGGTCAATAGTTAACGTTATTAAAAATCGAAATGATGCTCCCGAATTCTTTTGGTTTTAAGAGTAAAGTCCGAAGATGAAATTGAAATGAATGGCTATCATAAAATGAACCTCGCGAATTCATTTGGTTTTAATATTGTATTACAATTGCAGCTATCTTTGATTGTTCTTATATTTTTTTATTCATTGACGTGTTCAAAGAACAATAGAAAATATAGCCCAAAGATTGTAGAGCTTTTATTTATGTGATTTGACATTAATAAGAAAACACATGCCATAATATAAACAGGCTAATTATTTTGCCACGCAACTTTCCTTGTGATTTGAACGAAATAACGATTAACAACGCATAGTTTTTCAAATGTTCATGTAAGATTAACAGCGCACAAAAATGAGAAGCAATTGAAATTGGAAGAAAAACGAATGATTTTTTGTTGTTTCTTCACACAACCAAAAACATAAAAAAGTTGCCCAAAATTTCTACTGCGAGAGTAGATGACACTTTGATCCTATTATCCCACCAAGCACAGTTGCCAAAAGGTTTAAATTCAAAACATTGAAGAAAAAAAAGTACGATTATTTGCTCTTTCTTCTTTTGTATTTGTTGTTGTTCTTTGTCCCAGTGAGTGATTTTCAAGGGGGAGAGTTGATTTACAACAAAATAATCTAAATATACCATAACGGATCGACTCCGAGATAAAGGAAGTTCTAGAAGGAACTTCTCGAACGCATCCAATCTAACTCTTCCTTTGATCTCGAGAATGCCTGGCCAATCTTTCGCTGATGTTTTTTCACCACTGCAACAAACCATACCAATGTTATAAAAAACATAACCAACCCAAAAATGTCAAACATAATAACCAACCCGAAAAATGTCGAACATTCTAACCAACCCAAAAATCTCAAACATTCTAACCAGCCTGAAAATCTCAAAGGCAACAAGATTACTTTTAGATTATACAGTGAAAACAAATCGCTTCTCCTTATCACGTCAACCAAAGAGAGAAATATTGTCTACACAACCTGTTTTGTTAAGTCAAAATTCAATACAAAATGAGCCTCAACCATGGAAACCAACAACCGTCAATTACACCAGATCAACTCAGTTACAGAAAACTTTTTTTAGTACTATATTTCGGGTTGATGGGTTCGAATCTGCAACCTCCTCTTTGTTGAGGATAAATGCCCCTTATCACCGAGTTCAACCGAAAACTAACAATGAATACGATACAGAACTAATATCTATCATTCAAAACGCCCAAAATGCAGAAATGGGGAAACCATTAGGATACATGTAGATGCTGTATATTGATTCATGTAAGGAAAAACTAAGCTCAATAAAGTAAGCAAAATCGTGAAAGAGAAATAAATAACATCAGTTGAATGCAATTGCAAAAAAAGAAAAAATCCACGGACTTGATAATAGAAAATGCACACCTTATGTAGGTTCCCACAACTGGAGTCATTGTGGATATATTATACTGAAGGATGCCATCCCATAAGTGTTCCACCTTAAGTGTGCTGGCCAATAATTCTGTCCCAAATTTTGCATAACTATCACTAGATTTTGAACCGTCGTTCCTGTCAGATGTTCTTAAACCAGCTTGATTTTCCTTCAAATCTACATCAGCTTTACTAACACTAGATTTCAAATCTACGTCGCCAATAGAAGACAAACCCATATCTGCTTTTGTATCAGATTCCTCGTTACTCTTATTTCTGTCTACACTAGCATCAGTTGCACCTTTCGTCGCATGAGCTGCAGCCTTCAACTGAGAGCCAGGCTCTGGCTCACCCTTCTCCAATAAAGGAGCCAATTTGCCAGCATCTTCAGACAATATATCAAATGGAGGCTCTGTATCAAGGGACTCCATGAACTCATCAAGGGAGACGATTGGAGGCAACGACTCGGTATCCTTCAGTCCGTCATCAACGACAAGTCCTTGCATTAAATCTTCATTTGATGCAATTGTAAAGGCGTAATCATCCTTGTCAGATGCACCATTTTTCTGGCCAGAAATACTCTGTCCATCCTTGATTAGTTCAGGTTCACCAGGAGACCCACCTTTGTTCTCATTCTTATTATGTTGACTCTGAGAAAATGTAGAAGCCCCAGATGAAACATCAATGGAGGCATTATCGAATTCCTCAACTTCTACTTGAAACTCACCTTTATGCGTCTTCCTTACCAAACGTCTGATATCAACGTCAGAGTTTGGTAAAACTACCATTTGTGCTAGCTCTTCAGCCTTGGCCATTCTCCACTCAGAAAGCTCCTTGGACGCAAGTTCCTCAGCAGTCATGGAACATAATCTTTCTGGGGTAATTTCCCCATTCATAACCCTATTTCTCAGTTCGGGATTGTTTCTGTCTTTGAGGTTGAACAAAAGGGACCTCCCTTTCTCTTTGTACTTTTTATTAACACCACTAAATAATTTAAATAATTCTTCTTCAATTTTAAATGCCAAAGACTCGGGAGTCCGAACTGATTTTGTTACACAACCCTCCATATTCTGAAGTTCATCAGTTCTGGTTTCCTTATTATCAGCTAAACCTAAATCAGCCCCCAGTGCCCAAGAGAGACCATTTTCTTGCAAAAGATCATCTTTAATAAAAAAGTTATCCTCAAAAGAAATATCTTCATAAGACAATACATTATTCGGTTGATATCTCAGTGTCTCTAAATCACTACCATTTACACATAGCGAACTCTTATCGAATAGGTTTCCTACATTATCTTCAAGACCAGAAGAATCTATTTTTTCAGAAAAGATTTTCTTTGAGTCATCAGATACATGACCAATAATAGCTGGATCAGACGATAAAGAATTTTCCTGCTTTTGAGCCACAGACTTTTCAGCATCGGGAATTTTTTCATTATTAGATGGTTTGTCTTGAAGCTGTGAAACCAAGGCTAATGCAGCAGTCAAGGATTCCCTCATCTTTGATCTTACAGATCCAGTTGGCTCATTTTGCATTTTGGAAGTTGGAGTCAGTGGAGCACTCTGGCCTTTGGAATGAGTGGTGGAACGTTGATGTCCAACTTTTGATGGAAGGGATTCCATTTGCAGTACCTTCCTCTTAGTTCCTGCAGGGGAATGCATCGAGGCGGGAGTTGGGACATTGTTTGAAACTTGTAAAGGTCTTTTGGCTATTCCAGATGATTGCTCAGAGGCATTGCTTGGAATTTGTATCGGTCTACTGTCTATTCCAGATTCTTGTTGCAACCATGGTCGATGTTCCATCTGCGCAACTCGCTTATTATGCAATGAAGGCTGCTGTGAATGAGAGTTAAAAGCCTCAATTGATGCCTTGCGCTTCACCGGAAGTGACAGCATCCCTTCTGCAGTTCTCGGCCTGTTTCCAGTCCCTCCAAATTGATTGTCGGGTATTTGAAATTGTAGTTTTCCAAAATTGCCAGCTTTAACATCACCCTGTCCTGTTTGAATGCGTGATACTATTCCACTTTTTTGGGTTAGAGAGCCACCAGTAATTGCTTCCATCAAATCCACTTGCATATTAGGTACTAAATATTGATGTAATGAAGAATCATTGGAAGAAACTACAACCCTTCTTTGAGCTTCTGATAAGGACGATTCCATTATGTTTGCTATAGCGTCCAATGGACTGGACTACTTTGCATTCCCAGTATGCTTCAGTAACGATATCGTTGACCAGGCTAAAGAAGTATCATCACACACAATAAATTTCACTGGTAATGATGCACTTTAACATCCTTAACAAGAAACTTTAGCATCTGCATTTAGAACAAAATACATCTACAGAATAAAAATAATATCAAGAACTGCAGAACTATATCAGCATTAACTGCACACTGTTAATTTCCAAAACCAACAGTGAACCGCTTTTATACTTTATATGGTTAAGTCCAAGTTGTTAAGTGCAGATTGTAGCACAAATTGGTTAAAACCAAGGTGTCAGCAAGGCAAGACAATAAGCAATACACTCAAGACGACCTCAGAGGCTACTGTTGTCTAATAAGCAAAAGATTTATACAGAAGAAGATGATCCAGTAATGTTGACAGACCCTAAACAAATAAAAGAAATTTTCTAGATTTTCCAACTTCAAAAAGATCTTTATCTTTTTGTTTCATAACCGGAAATCGGAAATGCGCTTCACACCAATAGAGCACCCACCTCTACCGGGGCTCGAACCCAAGAGACAAGAAGAAATTTTACCATTAAGCTCACTTATGGATTTCAAACCTGGGACCTCAAGGGAGCATATTTGGAGACCCCAAGCTGATGCCCCTTGAGGTGATTTGTCCTCCATCTATTAAATCCTAATTACCTAAGTTTACATGTTGGATCGATGAGCATTATAAAACTTAAAAGTCACAAGAGTAAACCTTGAAGTGTAAATAACAGGTATGTAACATTTACTTTAAAAAACCTAAGAAACAAAACAAAACGAGCTCCCACACCACCCGAGAAAATATGTGCCTAGATTTCTAGAAAAGAAACACACTGACAAAAACTATCCTTCACTATCAATCTCATCAGTTTTTTTTTCTAAAATTCCTTAAAGAGAAAATGAAAACGAAAAAGGAACAAGTTCACTCGAGCACAAAAAGTAGCAACAAGGCGCAAACCAGCAAACATCAAGAATTTCAAAACCATCACAATAAAACTACAATAATTTTTTGTAAAAAAAAAAAGCAATAATACACCAACGATCTTAGTAAACATTAATACAACCTCCCATGAAGCCCTCGCACATTCTTCAAACAAAAAAATATCCTTCATTCACTACCCAATCCAATCAACCAAATCCTCAAAACTATATTTCGAAGCAAAATACCCCGAGAAAAATCACCCAAGAACAACCTATTCACTCCAAGTAACCAAAAACAAAGCATACACAAGATACAAAATCAGGAAACATCAAGAATTCCAAATAATCACAACAAAATCAAATTAACCCAAAAACAACCCAGCCAAAAGCACACCAACAAATCATTCGAAAATCTAAAACACTACCAGAACACCTATTCATCATCCAAATCAACAAAAATTATTCAAAAAAAAGCAAGAAACGAAGATGCATACACAAATCATCCGACACAGCACGAACCGCGGAAGCCGGCAACGGCGCGACGAACGCAGTGCAAGTGAGAGAAGGTCGCCAGATCAATGAAGAGAGAAAAGCTACGACGATGGCGATACAAACTGAACAGAGTTGAGGAAGAAATGGAATCTAGAATCGAGAGGATGAGGAGAAAAAGGTTGGATTTCGATAATACAAACCCTAGAAAAATTCAATTCCGTGACAGTGAAAAAATCAATTTATATTGCGGTGTTCATCACCTTCTCCGCACGTGTCGCCATATCGAAAGCGGTTATCTTGATCGGGTTCACACGTGCCGCAGATTACATGTCAGGTTTGATATGTCCCCACCTTTCGACTAAAATCCGAGGGTTAAATATGATTTTTGTCTCTAAAATTTTTTATTTTAATTCATAAATTTTGAAATTTATTTCATTTTATTATTTGAGATTTAAAAGTTCAAATTTAGTCTTTAAATTTTACAATAGATTTAGTTTTTTTTTTTACTTTAAATGCATTCTAAGAATTTTTTTTTGTTTCAAAAAATTATCATCTAGTGTTATAAATTTTAAAAATATGTTTACATGTTGTTGTATTACAATTACTAATATTGTTGAATTAATTTCTCAAACATAAAGGGAGCAATTTTAATTTTTTTTTTAAGTACAATGACTAAAATTGGACTTTTGAAAGTTGAAAGTCAAAAATGAAATAAATGACAAAGTTTTAAGACCAAAATAATATTTTATCATAATACTATCTTAAATTACGGAGGATTAATGAATTAGGGGTTCAAACAACCCATACACCCCGAAGAACTTATCAACTCAATCCTCTTTTCTTTTCTTTTTTTTGAAATCTGTCCAACTCAATCTAATTTAATTGGTTGGATTGAGTTCAAATAAATATAATTATTTTAGGTTGAGTTGTGATGAACTTTGAAACATAAGTGAATATTGACGTAGAGATTTGTTCAATTATTCAAAGTTTCAAGATAATTTTTTATTGTTTTAATCGATTTCTAGCTTGAATTTGTTTAAACAAATCAATTACTCATATGATTGATAATGAGATGAGTAAATTATCTATTTTATAAATGTCATAAGATATTAACATGTACATATTTTACTATTATGGATTCTAAAACAATATTAGAAGAGCATAGGTTTCATTTCAAAACCAATTAATAATGAAAAAATAACTTATTAATCTTATTAATGGTAGGAGGTATCATCACATTTTCAATGTGAAATCCTCAACACAATTTAAGCGATTAAACAAGTAGTATTGACATATAAATAATTCATAAGTTAGGAAATTTGTATTTTATGAACACAATTAAGTATTTAGATATATATATACATATACATATACATATACATATATATACATATACATATATATACATATATATATATTTATATTTACAAGGTCAAGGATCTTTTTGAAACATTTTATAAGTCTATGGTTTTTTTTTTAAACCAAACTTTGATGTTTTCTATCTAAATTTAACGATAAGAGTACTTTTGAAAAATAAATTAAAGTTCAGGTGAAGTTTTGAAACTTTTTAAAGTTCAAGAGCATATTTTACACAAACTCCATAGTTTAAGGACATTTTCTTTAATTTAGCCTATAGATAATTCATTAAACACACCTGATAAGCCACCAATATCATAACTTTAATGATATTTTGTGTAACTTAATAACTGGGAGATTACGTATTCGAATTTTCTTTCGGTATTACTTAGTATGCGACTAAAAAGGATTGAAATTTATTGACTTTGAACGACGAGATTAACAAGTGTCAGAGTGTCTAAAAATCTAACACGTGTCGGATACAAATACGCTCTCGAACTAAAGTATTTGTGCCTCATAAACTGCAATAATACAACAACCGAGTAGACAGAGGAGCCCAAAGAGGCCCTCAAATGTTATATTTATTTTAGGCTCTAAGCTATTGTTTTTGGTACAAAAATGATGCCAGAAGAAAGCAACACCATGCTACAGAAGAAAGATAAAGTCACCTACAAAACCTCCAAAATAGCTTGGAGGATTCATAAATACTAATGTACAAGTCATGAGTTCAAAAAGGTGTGTTGTTCTTTTAGCTCCATCACAGCTGGGGGAGGCTAGAAGGATAATGGCAGATCAACTGAAAAGATAGGCATCCTCCTGTAGTTTTGGCATGAATGGGGGATCATTCTTGATCTTCAAAATAGTGATCGAACCGATCGAGTGAATGTTAATTTCGCTACGCATTTGAACTGCAACAAGAATGGATGTCAATGAGAAAAACTGAAATGTTTAGAACTCAAAGGCAAAGTAGTACAACCAATTTAACAGATCCAAACAAAGTAGTGATAAAATTGAAATGTATCAAAATCCAAAAGCAAGTCTCTTAATATTTGTGAGCGTTCGATTTCAGGGATCGAACCCGTGACCGTGGAGTGAAAATGGATTAACACTAAATCAGATAATCAATCACGCCACTGACCCATTCAATTTAACCATAATATATGTGGTTATCAAAGTAACTCGTAAGAAAATTAATTCCCAAATAGTTATGTACCATGGATCGAACTCATAAACTCTAACCATTTAATGATTTACAAAATCTTTATTTGATCACTAGGCCAACTTAACATGGCTTCTGAAAAACTATTTTAACATGAATTTTTTTCTTCGCTAGTACTAGATGGGTTGACCTTAGAACAAGATAACATAAATAATTTAAGTACATTAGATTTATAAAGTTTTTTGGATAAGAAACCATTTAGAAATGAAGTCACAAAAGTTACCAATTACAATAAAGACGTTAGATTTATAAAGTTAGTACGAAACGTTAGAAGCATAAAAAATGTTTCAATCATGTCTCAAAAGTTTGGATTGTGTCCATTCAGCTTATAACATTAATAACATTAATGAAACGTTAATGTGACATTCTCAATCAATTAAATAGAAGACTTTCAATAGTTGAAACTAATAAAATCTTAGAACATAATGGCTCAAAAGTTGAAGACAAAATTATCAATTTACCCTTTCACCTACACATTCTAAAATAAGCTGATCAACGTTTTAAAGATGGCTTATCAAAACAATTTTCTAAAACAGTTGGTTGGCTTATGATCAAAGAAGGTTTCAAAGATCTAAGAGGTTACAGGTTCAATCTAGGGGGCACCTAAGAATTAATTTTCTACTGATTTCCTTAACAGCCAAATGTTGTAGCGTTAAGCCATCTCGTTAGGCCATCTATCCCGTGAAAATAGTCAAGATGCGTGTAAACTGACTAGCCTGGACACTCACGGATATTTAGAAGAAAAAAACAGCCAGAGAAAGACCCAAGTTTCAGTAAAAAGAAAACAATTAGAGGGAGATTTTTTTTTTCTAGTTATTACCTTCGGTTGTTTATACTTCTCACGTATGGCATTTAGCGAGGAACCATTGGTGTTAAGTTGCAAGTCTTGGAGGGCAAGCACGGCAGTTTTCAGCTCAGAAGCAGTGTAACTTGTATAGTACTCTAGAGTTCGATTCTGTAAGAAATATATAAAATATGAGACAAGACAACAGTTTTATTCATCAATTAGAAATAGATGGACAGAGAGAGCAAGTAGATATCCAAGGAGTAAACCACAGACCCATGGATGATCCGATTGGTCAAGTGTCCATTTCGCGAGAAATACAGCCGATGCGGCTATCAGAGAAGGAAGGAACTTTAGGAAGCTGTATTCAACAAGAGTCAACTCAGCTAAATAATTGGCCAAAAACCCAAGTTCAATGCAAGGAACCTGGTTGCAAAATAGTTAAAATGCCATCATTAGTTTTCATTGTTGATATATTTTTCATATATAAAATATAGAGAAATGATAAGAACATGTAAAGTACCTTGTAAGAAGCATGAGCTGATTGTAAAAATCTCCTGTAAATAAATTTGAAATATCCAAATCACTTTAGATGTCAATATGCCAATTTACAAAACCGAAGAGAAATGACAATATAATACCTTAGAAATGTCTTCGTAGTCGGAACAGATAGCCGAAAATGCAGTAAGTTCAAAACTTTACTCTCCATTTCTACTACCTGTAAACAAAACTTCAATAGTAAACATTCGAAAGCTTTTGAGATTTGTCACAAATTTACAGAAGCAAACTGCCTAACGAAGTGGATGCAAAGGGCAAGATACAATGAAAATTAGGGAGTTGTTGAAGACTCATCAGAACAAGACAACATATTGCTTCAAAAAGATGAATAAAGAACAAGACCAACACAAACTAACAAAGAAGCTAAATGTGTACCTCTCCTTTTGTGTAAGCACTATCTGTGATGAAGCAGAAATCATCCACTCGCGGCGCACAGATCTCCTCATATTTTCTTCAAGTAAAAGGAAATCATGTTTAAAGTAATATATGTGTCAATAAATAAATAAGTTGGTATAGTTTCTGGTACTATGAAATGCAATCGTTATCATTGCAAAGTATATGAACAATTTAGAGCTTGGGAGTGATTTTGAACCAGTTAAAACCACTATTCTATTTGAGTAAAGTTGGAACTTCAAATTAAAAAACTTCATCTTATCTTAAAAGTTAAAAGTATAAACTAACTACAAGTTTTCTACAGTCAAGTGAAAGTTATCAAAATCAGAAATGAATTGTCAAATTTTATTTCCTTCAATTCTCATAAAATAAAATATAAATTGTTCTAAAAAAATTATGATTCAACATTTATTTAACCATTTGGGGAAATACATGAATCGATGAAAGTACATATCCATACTATTTATGCTATATTTTAAAATAATAGTTTCTATAATAAAGCATCATCTGTTAGTTTCTATAAGTTCCAAATACGTAAAGACATACAATTTTTACCCCTCACAAATAGTTGATAATTTGAACTTTTCCAATAGTACAAGAATTATGGTCAAAACTTACGATGCAATTAGCATGCTTGCAACACCGAGAAGTTGTAGACGCTTTTTTTCAATACAACTTTGGGAGAGAAACCGATCTATAATATTCACAGTGAGATATAGTGTGTCTGGAACCAGCCTATATTCATCCGAAACCTGAGAAACAGTTGAACATCAGCAAAATTGGGATTGACAAAATATTTTTGCTCAACTAGATGGCAAAAAAGTCGATTCATATAACAATATGATGAAATGAAATAGAGACTTTACAATTTGACTCGGTGTCGAATTAAAAATCAAATGAAATAACTTGCTAGGCATCAATATAAATTACCATTTCCAAACCAAATCACAAAATGTAAAATCTTTCTGCAATTGCTAGTGATGGTCAACACTCAAAGTAAGTTTATGGAGTGAGAAAACGGTCAAATTATTTCCAGATTGATATTTAAGATTTTTTTTAATAAACAACCGGATTGTCATAGAAAATAAAATGAAAGAAACACCGACATACACAAAAAGAACCCACAAAAAAGGAGAGTGACTGACATCTCCAAAAACAAGCATTGGTATTTAAGAAAACATCAACTCGGGACACAACAAAAAAATTTAGCGTTTTGGATAATAAAACAAATTCTAGTCCAATAAGCCATGCAATATTGAAAAACCTTATAGTAGGCATTTCGCTTAAAATAAAACTATCTACTATAAAAACACGCATTAGCTTTCTATTATCCAATGGAACATGAGTTTTGTCATCTTGGTGTCTTTAAGCAAGTCCATCGATGTAACATATCAATATGGTCAAACTAAAGTTACTGATGATGAAACGAACCTCTACAATCCAATCAACCAATATTTCTCGCATATTTGAAGTGATATCTTGCTGTAACTGTTCCATATAGTTAGTTGAAGCCCTTTGATCAAGCTGAAAAGAGTTGTAAAAAGCATTAGCGTTAATTATGAGCTGCGCCAGTCAGTCATTTTATGTAAACTGCAAACATATTAAGTATCTCTTTTGAAGAACAAATTCAGCAGTTTCCTAATAACGTTAGAAGTTCATATTTCCCTTCCTAGTTTAGAATTTCTTCTTTCAAGTGAAAGAGACAATAGAAAGCAGTCTATAACTTTTAATAATGTGCATAACATGCTTAATTATGGCCCATGGCCAAAAAATATTACAGCATCTGTATTAACTTTACTTATGAAACTATAGCAAATAGTAAACACTAAGTTCTTAACACAAACCTCTGTTACACGTATCCTGTTATATATGTCTGGAGCATATATGCTGCATGATTGAAGAAGTTTGGAGTTTGAATCGATGTCTATAATGCCTCTATTCTTCGATGCTGTTGATTGTTCAGGTGTCGTATATTTTTCTGCAAAATTACACGGTGGGTCATTATCACTCCTTGCAAATTCAAGACCAGTGCTAATATACAACGTTGATATCTGGCTCTTCTAAATTTATTCCAGGCACCATGAAAATTATCTGGGACTGCTATCAGTAGAATCAATAGTTAACAGTTTACTCCATGAGGTCATGTTTCCAAACCAATTTTTAAATGTTAATTTTCCAACAAAATTAGATCATTCTTGCAAGCTAACTAACTACATGTGCTCCACAAAAAAAAAAATGCTGATACAGTTTGACTTGGCACAAAAAAAAAAAAAAAATTATCCTTCTTCCACTGCAGAGCAGCGAACTACATGTACAAGGAATGACATCAAATAGTAGGTTAGCTTTTTTCCAAAAGAAAGAAAGAATAAAGAACAAAAGATTCAGAACGAACTGGATGTTCAAACCATAGTGCATAAAGACAACAATAACAGAGTCGCTGAAATAACATAGCCAATTCACAGGTTGTATCAACTCTCTTATAAAATATAGGCAGTTAGAAATATAATATGAAAAATAAGAAAAACGCGCATCTGGCTCTTAAATTCATACCAAGCTCCTTTTCAGAACATAAACCTTTCATCTGTATAAAATCTTGAGTAGTGCGTCGTTAAAATTCTCAACACATGACTAAATGTCATTAGAAAGAAAAAAAAAATGATACATTTTTTCAACCTAGCAGTTGTGTTACTCCCTTATGAGGATTATATGCCAATGAGTGACAATTAGATTGATTAACAGTCACAAGATTGAAATACTGCACAGAGTACTTTTCTGATTCAAGGTACCATGTTAGTTCTGCTAAGTAACAAGCATATAAAAGTTTTTTTATTCATGGAACATAGATGAACAATGTAACATGCTCCAACAACAGGATTATGCAGACCTACACATGTTGGAAGGCATTGAGATATTGTCACTTAATGGCTCAGTTAACCAAAAAACAAAAGATCATTATACAAGAGTAACTTGAGAGAAATGATGTATACCATTAGGCTGAGGGATAGACTGCTCTGAAGATACAGAGAGAATCATATCTGAACCTCCACATTCTCTGCTGGAGTGACACATTGTTTGCATTGTTCTCTCATTTTCGTCTAAGGTTTCTCGTAAAGAGACGTCTCGTGATTCTACCACCCTTATTTTCGATAAATCCTCAGCTAGTCTTGTGTTTGCATCTTCTTTTTCTCCTAGAATTTGTACAGGAACATTTAAAGGCACGCTTGCCTTAGCTTTTGCTGAAACTCTTTTAAATGGTTTGACACCCTGTCAAACAGTGGTCATTAGCAGTTAATTAATTGCCTATGTCACAAGTTCCAGCATGAGTCTAGTCTTAAATCATGTTCAATAACCAATCAAACCCAAAAATTTAAGTTGACGGGTTGAAATAAATTTAATTATATCAATCAACACTCCCCTCATTTATGGGCTTGAAAATTTGAGAATGTTCATCAAGAAAAAATCAATATAAATTGGGATGAAACGACTTGATACATGTTTGAACTCGTGATCTATACCATATTGTTAAATCTTTAATCAACCCAAAAACTTAAGTCGGTGGGTTGACGTAAATTTAATTATAACAAGAAACAACAATGACAAAAATCCAAGGTTCAAGTTTACCTGAATATTAGAAGCAATGCTGTAACTCTTATCAGAACCTTTGATGAAAATGTTAGTCACATCCTTGAGCACTGCTCTTCTTTTATTAGGAAGGCCACTAGAAGAAGTTGAACAACTCTTAATATCACCAGATGCCATTCTTTTTAAGTTAGCTCTTGAGGAGCATAGAGTTCCTCCTGATTCGCTCATCTCTTTTGCCCGTGCCCTTGTGATTCTACCAGAGCACACATCGACTTGAAAAGTAGCATTTTCCCTATCCATTTTCTACGACCTTGAAAACTGGCGGTTGACTACAGTATATCAACACTCGCTTTCATTGAAGCTACATAACCAACATAAGATAAACAGGTAAAAACGGTTGCTAAGCTGAAAACCATGAAAAGTACAGATGAAAGCCCAAAAAATGCAATGTTTGATAGAAAATCTCGAGTAAAAGCTAGATCGTAAGACCTTTTAACCCATAAAACTTCTGAAGAAAAATCAGAAGAACAAGCAGAACTACTAAGTAAAATAGTAAGTGAGTTCATAATTTATTAGTAATAAATTATTAGTAAATATGCTCCAGAGCAAGTGAAAAGTAACCAAGAATAGTAAGGAATTCCTGTTACATTTCCAAAGAAACTTACAGACATAGATTATAACAAGCCAGCACAAAACCTCGAGATGCAAACCTAATCAGTTCATTTCCATCTCGTAACCGAACAAAGCTCTCTATTCTAACATAATAAATCAAATTACCGCAACCAAAACGAAGAACACAAATTCCAAATCATCAACCGCAAGCTAGATTTCTCGATAGACTTAAAACAAAACGGAAATCAGCGATGAAGATCCACATCATGCACCAAAACAAACAACCATCATTCATCAGATATTCGAAACCGCTAAAAAAGCAAACAAACGTTCAAACGCACAAAACAAATACAGAGTAAACGAGTTGCAGGATTTCAGACAATTAAAGCGATGTATCAAAGACACTTACAGACATAGATTAAAACGAGCCAGCACAAAACCTCGAGATGAAAGCCTAATAAGTTCATTTCCACCTCGTAACCGAACAAAACTCTCTAACTCACGCACGCTTCGAATAACGTAATAAATCAAATTTCTGCTACAAAAACGAAGAATACAAATACAGTACACTTATAAACCCGCGTGATTCGAACATCATGACAAAGGCCAAATCATCAAACGCAAGCTAGATTTTCGATAAACTGAAACAAAACGGAAATCAGCGATGAAGATCCACATCATGCACCAAAACAAGCAAATCGAAACGCTCAAAAACAATCAATCATTCATCAGAGATTCGAAACCGCTAAAACAACCAAACAAACGTTCAAACGCACAAAATAAACACTCAATAAATGAACTGCAGGATTTCAGATAATCAAAGCGATGCATCAAATGAATAAACAGTGCAAAAGGTTAAGCTTACGAGTCTGAAGAAAGCTCCACAGCCTCCCATGGCGGTTCTGCAGAGCTCCGTTTAGAAATACAGAGAATGAGCGGGAGAAAGCTGAAGTTTGGAGAGAGAGAAATAGAGAGCGTCAAAGGAGCGTGAGCGGGATGAAGGTACAGTTTGAACTTCCATTTAAAAAAATATATTTTTAATTTAATTTTTTTTTAATAATAAATGCAATAAATTTATGTTATTAAAATATTGTGTTTAAATATAACCTCGTGTCAATTTTATTTTCCTTCTCCTTGACTTCGAGAATGTTGATTGTCAGTCAGCCAGGGCAGTACTGCAGCTTTCATTTTAATTGTAATGAAAAATATTAATGTCCCATTTAAATATATCTTTTCTCGGTAAAATACATCCTTTCCTTTCAAAATAAAAAAATAAAAATGGCTAAAACATTTTACACTTTTAGGTTGGTTTTTATATTTTATGTTTAATATTTCAATAATGCCTGTAATAAAAATCTTAGTTACATAGTAATGCAGATTAAAACAAAGATTATATTAATTTTAAATTTCAACTTATTATGAATTAATTATTTTAATTTTGATGTAAATTTAATTTTTTTAAATATAGTTATAAAAATAAAATAATAAGCAAAAATTATTAAAATATAAGTGTGAAAATGCTTAATTTTAAAATATATGGACAAACTAAAAACTAAACCTCAAATCTATGAATCAAAAAGGTAATTTTCTCTAAGTTTATTTCTTAAAAAATATAATCATGATCTTTTAAATTTATTTTTATTGTTTTTTTTTTTTAATAAAAGTTATATATTTAGTTTTTACTTTATTATGGTTATTATTATTTATTTTTTGAATATAAATTGAGAGAGAAGAACCACAAACTCTACATAGAGAGTACCATTACTTTCAAATAAATGAGAGTCAAATATCGTGTGACTATGGTGTTAAATTGAATTACCACCAAAAAATAAAATCATTGCGTCACTAACCCTTTTGGTTAATCTTGTGATTATTAAATTGTACATAGTGTCATTGAAGTCATGTTTCTTTTGAATATGAATATTATTAAGCAGGTATATTATTGATATTATATTATTTGCAATTTTTTTATGAAAGTAATTATATATATATATTCCAATACTTAAGTTGAAGGCTAAGAATTTAATGAATATTTAAGGATAATTTACTGCTCAACAAAAAAAAAATATATATATATATATATAAGATGGGTTAAATAATTTGCGTATCTAACCTTTCATTTCATCTCTCTACATTCCAAACAATGACGTTTTTTTGTCATCTCATCACATTTTCATCCGCTTCCAGCAAGATTTTCTTATTATTTTTTCTCATCTTTGATTTGACACAACCTCTAATTGGGAATCCAACCATGGAGTCTGTGCAATTGACAATGTAAATATGAATTGTGTTACCATCGATCTTTTAAACTTAATCATCCCTATAATTACTGGGGTTAGTGCAATCATGCCTTCAAACTCATGGAAATTACTAATTATATACACCATCATTAATGCAATTATAACATTATGGTTTGACCTGAACAAATTCACAATTTTAGGGAGAAATTAATCAAAAACAAGACAAAATATAATTAGAGCAACTGTATTTTGTCCATACAAATAAATACATGATTTTTGAAACTATTCATGTATAATGGTTCGATAGAAATTGCACTTAGAAAATCAAACAAATCATTGTTTATTGTATCCATTAAAACATAACTCAAATACAATAGTTTATTAAAATTAACTCAAACGTATGATAAAAATAATTTCAATACTAACTAACTAAATATTGAATATTCTCCCCTTTGGCCGTTAAAAAAAAAAATCTATTTGAAAATGATCGATCATATTTATAATTATTTTTAAATTTGACTACTTTCGTAAATTTTCTAAAAATAAAAACTCGGGTATGAGAGAAAATTTATATATTTCATGATACTAGGAGAAAAAAAAGCCATTAATGTAGATTATAGATATTTGTTGGGAGTTTTATGTTATCTATAAAAAGGGAGTTTTATGTTTTTTTTTTTTTTTTTTTTTTGAGATTATGTTGGTTGAATTTTAACCGTTTGATGTAAATTATAGATATTTGTTAAATCAAATTATAAACTTTATATAAATTCAGTCGCCAATAGTAATCTAAAAAATATATATAAATTCAGTCAATCACTGTCTAGAGTAACTGTTGTCTTATTCTGATCAAAATGGTCCAAATCGCAACATTCAAATTTTAAATATTTGAGTGCTTTCAAATTATTTTTTATTTTGTTAGTGTTTTAGTCATTTGAAAAAATTAGTGATAAAAAATAAATTCAAAATGTACAAATCGTTTTTGCATGAAAATATGCACTTTCAAGAGTACCCAAAAGATTCAATAAAAAAAATCAAGTAGGAAGATTTTTGCTTTTAACTAAGCCCACTCTTTTTTGTTCTTTCGATCAGGATTTTTTTTTTTTTTTTTTTTTTTAATTTTCAAATATGAGTGTGTGACTTGTTAGTCGTCTATTTGTTGGAGCTTCAATCAAGATGTCTCTAGTAGGAGTGTATATAGTTGAATTGAATAAGCTTGAATGAATTTTTTGGATCCACTTAACCTTTTGGGTTAGTCAATTCACCAACTCGTTCTGTTGGAAAATATCAAACGGTTCATTCTTTATCGAGAATGAAACTTATATTTTCCATTAATATGGTCTAATTAGACAATCACATACGTTTTTCAATAGGTATGTTAGAAGAAATGTTTGTGAATTTCTCTCAAGTTTATGAGAAATATTTATGAAACATGAATTTCACTTCTCTAAAATTTATGAGAAGTAAGTTTAATTTCATTTGAATTTATGTTTCTTTTAAGTTAACTTTGATAGAAAGTTAAACTTATGTTTAAATGAAGTCATATATTGTCCATCTCAAATGTGTGAAAGTGAAAGAGAAAGAAGCATTAAGATAGCTTGAAAACATATTCAAGCTTATAAGCAAGAAGAGAGAAACCAATTTCTTCTATTGAAACAATTGTGAGAAAACTTCAATATCAACACTCATTCCTTGTATTGAATAAAAAATGTTCTTGAATCATAATGACAGGATGTATACTTTAATAAAATTCAAATTACATTTCGTAAGAATCATGTTATTCAAGATCTTAGGATTCATGTCATGCATAAAATATCTAACACGTCCAACCATATGCATTTATGCAACCCAACACAATCCAACCTTATATTTTTTGATTGAGTTGGGTTATCGAGTTATGTTACTCTCATTTTTTTTTCTATAAAATTCAATTCATAGACTCATAAATATATTTTAAAAAATGCATAATACCATACTTATATTTTACTACTTATTTTATTAGTGAATACTCGTTTTTTAGAAAACTTACAATTATGTTAATAACCTATCCTATTAATTTATCTTACATACACACATAATATATATATATATATATATATATATATATATAATATTCTTAGTTCGAATCGAGTTGGACTGAATGAGCAAAAAATTAGCCATTCCAAAAATCGATTTAACCTAACACAAACTATAAAATCATAGCTCAACCCAACAAAAAAATGCTTAATGTCCTTGTACAAATAAGCTTTATTTTATTGTTTTTTTTTTACCAAAAGTTTTTTTTTTTTGGAAATTGGAAAATCAAACTTCACTTCACTATACGAGTAACCACGCATACTCTTAGGTCAGCCACTGAAAGACATTTAAAGAATGGAGACAAACTAAGTATTAGAACAATGAGAATACTATCATGAAACAAAAAGGCTAATTAAACAAAGATAAACCAAGATCAAAGAAACAACACCTCTAATATGTTAGAGGATATGATATTCTCACAATCAATTCACCTATATTTAAATTGTTAATGTTAATCTAACTAAACTTTAAACAGTTTAGACCTTAATAACTTCGTTTACATGAACATAAAGAGCCTAAATGTTATGTATTTAAAATTTAGAAAAATTCAATTTCTCTAGGCACCTGGACATTTATTCATTCTAAACGAAAGGTTTAAATTTCCACATCTTCATCTGAACACTTAAAAAGAAAAAATATAAATGCAATGAAACAACCATGAGTGTGTTTAAGAGGAAATTCAATTCAACAAATAAAAATAGACTGAAAAATAAATTCGTGATTGAAACAATTTTTTCTATCATCATTTCTCAATAAAAGCATAGGGAAAATATTAAATGGATATTTACAATGATACAAAAAACTCAACTTCACGGCAAAAAATGGGTCCAATACGCTCGTGATTGAATTAAATTCTATGTTCTGTCAAAATCAAGTTTTATGGGACCAAAATAAATCCTTTCAGGGATGAGTTGGAAATTTGAAATTAATGGCCCGGGTCGGGTCGGATTTGCGCTCCTCATAATATGCAAGAACTTTCAATATTTGTTATTAAAAAAAATATCAATATTTGCCCAAATGAACCTAATTCAACATTAACATTAACATAGAGGAGGTGTTTGTTTGTGGGGTTAAAATAATCCCCCTCCACCAAAATGAGAGTTAAAAATAATACCTCCATTTATTTTTTTAAAAAATTTATTTTTCAACACTTTTATTATTAAATATATTTTGTAATTTTAAATCAGTAATATTTTCAAAATCAATTTTATTTTTTATTTATTTTTTTGAACTAGTTGACATTTTTTTTAATTAAATAATTGAAAATTGTTTGTCTTTATGATATAATATTGTAAAAACATATTTTTTGGATTTAAAATTAACAATAATTTTATAACCAATTTCGTATTTTAAATTATATTTTGTTATTTAAAATTAATTATAGTTTTATAATCAATTTTATTTTTTTGTTTAAAAATTTTAATTAATATTTATACATTCGTTTACTATCATTAAGTTTAAACTAATTAATTAGATTTTTTTTTCTTATTTAAATAATCATATTTTCAAAATATGTTTTATAATTTGAAAATAACAATAATTTTATTTTCATTTTTTCTATTCTAATTTTTTTTTTAATTTGTATTCATCTAACATAATATGAATGATTCATCATTAATTTACTAATTATCATAAAATTAGTTATTTTACAAATTTTTGAGTAATTCTTTAAAATATAAAGTAAAATTCACAACCTAAACAAATTATTATAGAAAAAAATATGTTTTTTTCTTTTTTTTTTTTATAAAAAAAATCACTGTTATGTTTTGTAATTTTAAAGTAATGATATTTTTTTATAATTAAATTTATTTTTGTTTAATATTTTATCTATATTTTTTATCTAGCTAATTTTTTTTTCAACTAATTAATTAAAAATTATTTTCATTAACTTAATAAAGTATTTTTAAAAATTATTTTTTGAAATTTAAAAATCTTAACTATAACTTTATATTCAATTTCATATTTCAAAAATAAATTTTATAAATTAATATAGTTTCCTAATCAATTTTTTTAAAAAACAATTTTATTAAAAAAATTTCTATACTTAATATTATTAAGTTTGAGTTAATTAATTGAAATATATCGTCCATCACATAATATTTAAAAAACATCAAACTAGTTAATTTGTAAACTTTTTATGTGTTATTTAAAATAAAATTCATAACATAAAAAAATATTATGTTGAATACCAAATTAAATAATATTAGTCAAGAAATTATAAATATAAGTATAATATTTGAGATTTGAAATAATAAACAATTAAAATAAATTATTTTTATTAAAAAAACTCATAAATGTCAAATCATTCACAAATAACAAAACTTTCCCACAACCCCACTACAAATATAACATCTAAACGAGCTTTTATTATAATTCATCTACTAAACCCTCCACAACTTGTCATCCAAACACATCCTCAAAATAATCCCTCAACCAAACACCTCCTTAAAAAATAATAAAAAAGCTTCACACAAATGTGTCTCAAGTGAGCATAATATTTTGTCATTGTATAAGTTAATCGAAAAGTGAAGTTTAACCCAAACGAATTGAAATGAAAGTCTCACCCACCTCGCCTAACCACAACAATGTATTTGAAATAACATTTAAAATTTATCCATCAGCTTAAGCTTTTGAATCGATTTAAAAGGTATAATCAAAGTAATCCGCAAAATTCGTTTCCATCAGGTTAAAAGTTCAAATCGTTAAAAAAAAGTCGGTTGGTACAGACAGCAAGCAATATGAAGAGCAAATATCTAACAAAAATACCGTGAGTGAGATATTACCACCTCAAAGAAGGTTTTGAATAGAACTGGTTCCCGATTTAAGCAATTTACAAATTTTGATAAATAAAAGAAAAATTCTATGCATATAAATCTACCATTTCAACTAAAATTTAACTTATAAAACTGTTTGTATCACAAAAGCATAATAGCATAGATGAAACCGGATAAATAGTGTGTTAATGTAAACCATAGAGTTTGATGTTTTAATTAACCTCTCAATGAATACTTCTTCCCACCAAAAGGCTCAAACTTGGGTTCTTCTTTCTCTTTGGGCTGCTGCTCTTGCTTACCCCCTTTTTCACCTTCCTGGAAAATATTAGCTTTACAATTAGTTTATCATAAAGATTTTAAGTACTTGTGTATGACAAAGGACAGAAGTGGATAATCATTTTTTAGGCCCCGTTTAAAGACTGTTTTTTGTTTTTGAAATTTAAGCTTATTTTTATTCAAAAATCCGACAACGTGTTCCATCTTTTCTTAAAGAAGTATGTGAATGCTAACTAAATTTTATAAACAAAACAAGCTTTTGAAATCTTTTTTTTTTTTTGTTTCCAAATTTTGGTTTGCTTTCTAAAAGTATAGATAAGATGTAGTCAGCCAAGTAAGAAAAAACATTTGATAAAGTAGTTGTTGTAAGTTTAAATTTCAGAAACTAAAAACAAAAAACAAGAAATGACACAAAGCAAAGATCCAAACCTTCTTAGTTTCCTTAGGGGTTCGGCTTGCATTTGATCCGAAAACGAGCTTTCCCTGAGACTGCCTGGCAGCATTCTGAGAGTTGGACCCTGCAGAAGATTGGCCACTGACATGTCTTGTATCAACTTGCTTGTCTTTGGATATTGAAGTTGAAGAAAGTGGGGCTGTTGCACTAGATGGTTTCCCATCCAAACGCCTCCCAACTCCAGTGAACGCATTAAATTTGGGTACCGCTTCTGCAGGGGGTTCCTCATCTGTAAGAAAAAGAAAATGTGTTCAGTCATATTTTAATTATGATTAAAAAGAACAAGTATAAACTATTATTTTAGTTGATTATTCTTTTCAAATCTAGGAGAATGAGAATGATTATGGAGAGAATGAGAATACATAAAAGGATACACGAGAGAATAAGAGAAAGATTTAGGTCATGCCAGACTTAAAATTTCCATGCTTACATATTCTATATTATTTTAAACTCAAAAAAATAGATAAAGAAAAAAAGAAAAAATAAAATAAAATGCGGCCCTGAGAATGAAAATGCATGACCTAAATCTTTCTCGAAAAATAATTATAGTGGAGAATGATCATGATCATAGAGAGAACCATTAACGGTGTTTGAAATGCAGAGTATGATTATGAAGAACGGATATATGTATTTGGGGTGTAAAGAATGATTATAAGAACAAAATATGGAATTTGGAGAGAACGAAAAGTGTATATTAAGGAAATGAGATTATGTGGAGAATGAATAGTGATATGAGAGAATGATTATCGGTGGCCAACGTAGCTGAGGAAATTATTCTCCCCATAATCATTCACAAACGTCTGGCTCCAAATAGTCCCCTAGAGATAATTGACAAGATTATATTGCTTTGTGAGTTCATACTACGAAAAAATAACATGAGGTCTGACCTTGGACTGGAGCCTTGCCCGTAGGAAGGGATGCAACTGGCTTTACAGGTTCCTTGTAATCCAAAGGGGGTGCAAAGTCCACTTCACAGTCAGTCTCAATTATACTTATTGCATTTGAAGGCTTCGTTTCAATTATATCAATGTAATATTTCTTGTTGTTATATGCCACCATGATACTGTCCCCTGTTGTCAGGCATGAAAAATTCCTCAAAGTTGTCTCCAAGCTGTATGACATATGCAAGAAGGCTAAACAGTTAATGAATGCTTTATATATTCACATCCAATAAATATATATAAATAAATTGGCTTTCCTTACAAAAAAAAAAAGTGGATGCGGTACTAGATTCACACCCATGAGTTGTAGTTTAAGTTTAACTCTTCCAGTTTAGGGAAGAAAGAACTATGTCCATCTACATTTATATTTGCAAGAACCTTTTTTTTTATATCCGTGAGTGGTCAGCTCATGCGCACCTCGACTATTTTCACGAGACGTACCACCTGACCCTTCAACATTTGTTTTTTGTCAAAGGACCCTTCAACATTTGGATGTCAAGAATCCCTAAGAAATTATTTCCTAGGTAGGTGGCTACATGGATTAAACCCATCACTTTTTGGATCTCCAAAACCCTCTTTGACCATTAGGCCAACCCATGATGATTTTCATTTGCAAGAACCCAAGTCGCCTGAAGAGAAAAAGGTGAAAAATTAATAATCAGCAACTCACATGGCTTTTGGGTTGGATATATCCAAGAAGTCCATTGTGTGAGGTTGTAATTTAACATAAGTTCCCTTCGGTAGTGTAACATTCTTCACACGCACAACATCTCCCTCCTGTAAAAGCATATTCTCCATCATCTGTAGAGAAAACTAAGCAATCAGGACATGTTCATGGAAAGAAATCACACTGGAACCACAAATAAGTGAAGAAATGCACTTAATGTCTACCCAATAAGGCATATAGATCATCCCCTCTTCAGCAATGAACTCGAGGACACCACAGTGGGAAAGTCGTTCAGTAACATCATTCCGAAGCTCAAACAACATTGGATAATCAATATGTAGAGATGCTGCAAACATTATTAATTTTGAATTATTATTGCACAATACATTAAGAATAAATAAATATATAATTAAAAAAGTAAAAGGAAATAAGTCATAGAAAAAACAGAAAATACCTAGGCGATCAAGGGCTGAAGGCGGCATTATGACTGAAATGAAGTGACACAAGCAAAGATACATTAGCAAGAATGAGATATTTGACATAGAAAGTAACATATATTGTAACAAAAACTATTTTAAAAAAATTGTAAGAAAACTTACTCTTGTCGCCAGTTTCAAGTTGTGGCTGCAAAATAGATGAAATAACATAGATTAGACTAGAAAAAACTATGTCGAATATTTTAAAAGATATTTCAAAACACAATATCAAAATTTCATCTCTATACGTCTAAATTCATCAAGCTAAACAACTCAAAAAGTAGATACTCAAACTACACAAAGGCACATCCATGACTCAATGAGACCAACATCCTTCATTTTAAAATTTCATCTCTGTACATTTCATATTATCAATAAAATGAATATCAATCATTCATTTTAAAAACCTTGTTGATGTGCGTAATAAGATGAAGATGACTGAGAAAATAGAATGATCTGCTAGCTTCACTATTTAGAAACTGAAGAATGATGATGGAATTAAACATCTTTTGAAAGTAAACTATAGCCTAAACAAGTAAATGATTTGATTTTAAAAATATTGTTCAGCAACCTTTTCAATAAAAGATGCAGGATAACACCGATAAGTTTGCTCAAATGAAGTCCCATGATATCCATATCCGTCGAAAAACTGCACAACCACAGCAAACATTTGAAGATTACACGCTAATGTAAGCTTTAAACTTTAAAATTTAAAAAGAACATATATCAAGGAAAAAATCCAATAAGTAGCATCAAAATTTAAAGTAATATTCCATGAATGGACCATAGATGAATGATCCCACATAAACCATAAAAAATTAATCAGACCAAAGGGATAAAGATTACAGAAATCCAGCCCTTCTTTAAGCTCAAATCAATGTCACACATTACCATTTTTCTTATGGGGGTGGAAGGGTTGGCTAAAATATGAGTTAAATGACTTACCATAGCGTAGATCCTTGCAGAGTATCACACCAAAAACTGAACCTACCAATGACAGTACGAAATAGTTAAAAATCACAGCTCAAGGTAGAAGACAAAATCAATTAGATAAGAAACTCTCCATTTAACGGATGCCAAGTAAACAAATAAACATGTAAATCATAAAACATCCAGTTCTGAGACACAAAATTTAATCAGAGCAGTGTTTTTAAAAGCCCAATGAGCACTAAGGCGCAAAAAAAAGAGCATGCATTTTTTTAGTGAGACACTATATGTAAGAACATTTATAATGAGATAATGTAGTTGAAGTGGAAATATTAAAAAAAAAATACGCTAATGTTATTTTTTTAATAAATAAAGAACAAAAAAAAAACCTAAATTGTGTTAAGGGTTAGTTAAGTTCATTTTTGCATGCCTAGAGCACGTCTTTTTACATGGGCCTCACTTGCTCAAGGAGCGAGGCATAAAACCTGTGTCTTAACCTAGGTAATACCTAAAGGACCTTTTTTTATAATAGCCGTGACTATCCGAGCCAACTTGCATGCACATTGCCTTGACTAATATCACGAGACATACTACCTAACTCTACAACATTTGGATGTCAAGAAAATTCATAGAAAATTAATTCTTAGGTAGGTGACCACAATGGATTGAACCTATCATCTCTTCGTTCCCCAATGCCCCTCTCTACCACTAGAGAGTCGGGGACGCTTTTAAAATACTGAATCAGAGTAAGACAAGTCCTCAGCACACACGTAGACAATGAATCAAGCATCGGGTGAGGTCAGATGTGGATTACTAAAAGTTTGACACAAAGAAATTCAACTTCATCGCACATTCATAAGCAAGGTCTACACAGCCATAGATTTGGACGGAAAATACAATGATACTAAGATATAATTCAGATCTCGTCTCAATTATTCCTTTTCCAACCCAAAAGAAACTACAGCCATTACTGCGATGTAAGCTTAATCTTAGCTAGATTATCTTACAAAACAAAATACGCTATATCGTCCACAAGCATAAGCAAGAAGATGCAAACTCCATTATCCAGGAAAATAAAGAGTCGATATAGGAATCAAAACGAAGCTAATTGGTGAGAAAATTTACAGAAAACGAAAATACGATTCGCAACAGAAACGAAATCGGTACAAATTTCAAGAATTAGGTCGGATCAAAGAGTAATCTATGAGTAAAATCGGTGAAAACGGAATGAACAGAAAATCGAATTGGAGTATACCTTTAATGGAAGAATGAATTGAGAGAGAAGCTCAGACCGACTTATGGAACTCAGATGAGAAAATTGGCTGAGATTTATCGTTCTTATAATTATTTTTTATTTTTCTATTCTAAATATATTATTTATCCTAAAACAAGCTTTTAAATATTCCAGGTAATCAATTCTCAACAAAATATATATAT
>JBBMKA010013913.1:0-32636 GCA_037833695.1 Sechiopsis laciniata
TAATAGTGGTTGTTTACTACAAAAAACAAACGAGTGGTTATTGAGGAGTGGTTATTAACCACTCCTCATGTCCAAAGTCCAAACACACCCTTAAACTTACAATTGATTGATTATTATGTCATATAACATGATCATTTTTTTAGTATAAATTAGGGTGATGAGGGACCAACAAACCTTACATAGACGATACTATTGCTCTTAAATAATATGAGAGTCAAATATTGATGTTCAAAATCAAATTTATAACCGTAGTATTGAACCAAATTACCACGAAACAATAAAATTAGTAGAGATGATCATTTAAACTATATATATCTTGTGTTAACATAATCTTGAAGCCTATACGAAAGATTTATCGTTGCAACATTTAAAATAGTAAGAGGTTTATTTATATTTTTTTTTTACTTGAAAATAATAAGAGGTGGAACCACAACTACGTTCCTAAGACTCGAAAAAAATCGTACTTATTAACTTGTACTTATCTCTATTTCAATTAGGCTACCAATAAGTAGTATAAGAAACTTGCCAACAAACATAGATTTAGTTAACTAAAAAAACAAAAAAACAAACATATAGTTAGAGACATTTTATATTACTTAATAATTAAGAGATTATAAATTTAAATCATCTCGTCTAAAATGTTATTGAAAAAAATAATAATAATATAATATGTTGCACTCTTTTTTGAATTGACTTTTAATGTTACGAAATTGATTTGTGCTGAGAGAGGAGCGAAAAGTTAGAAGGTACAAATATTATTTTTGGTAATTAGGAGTGGATGGAGAATAAGTTTTTGTGTCACGCTAGTGATGCTGAGATTATTCTCAATACCTCTTTTGGTTGCTCCGCCTGGTAGGGCCGATAGTAGTCAACTGTGTGGGACGGAGTAGTAAGGGCAACTCTAATTTCAAAATTATTTATGAGAACGAACAAGAAAGGTCAATTTTCGGTCAAGAGTGTGTATCGTTTAGCCTTTGATTTTAACTTGGCTAAGGAGGCTCCCTCTTCGAATGCCTTTGTGACTAATAGGATGTGGAAGGAGTTCTGAAAAATTAATATCTCTCATAAGATTAAGATGAGTATTTGGAATGTCTTGAAGACCATTATTCCTATTAAGGCTAACAATTGTTCCAAGGGCATCAATATCAATCCCATTTGTTGTATGTGCAATTCCAGGATTGAGACCTCGATCAATATGTCAAGGAGTGTAAGGGGTAATTTTTTCTTAGAATTTTATGTTTTCGGAGCTAATTGATAATCATTCTCTTTTCAAGTGCTTGTTGTTTGGCGAAGATTTATGGATTGTTAAAGAGGATTGGCCTAATGGAATGTTAGGCAAGTTAAATTGTTCATGAAAGCAATTTAGTCTCCTCTATGAAGCTTGTGGATGTTATGGTCAAAGCTATAAACAGTTATATGTCTCATGGTTCTATGTCTTAGATGTTAGGGAGAATCATGAGACGACTCTTCTACTTAGATAAATTCCTCTGGTTGTGGGGTTTTTGAAAGCCCAATGTTGAACTTACCTAGGGTAAAGAGATTCGTGCTAGGAGCATTGACTTATCGGTTTGTAATATATACTTCACTTGATTAGTTTTTGACTCAGCATTGTCAGCTAAGAATCTTGAAGGTGTTTTCTTATGGAAATTCCATCCCGTCCAATAATCTTAGTGTAATCGACTACTTAGTTATTATTCAAGTTATTATTATTGATGATTCCTAACATTTCTCTAAATTCTTTGCATCTTTTGTGATATCATTGTACTTATCCCTACGTTTGGGAACATTGAGTTTTCATATTGTAATCGACTCACTAAATATTGTTTGTTTAATTTTTATTCCGAATAACTTAACACCTTTTTCTCATAAATAAGGGTAGGAATAGAAAATTATGAGGTTAATTAACTCTTTTTAGAGGTAGGTTGTGTAGGTTTTTGTTGTTTCGATCCTTAGGAGAGCTATTGGACAAAGGTATTCATAATCAATGTACATATTGGTCGTTACGGGGTAATGTTTGGTCCTTTACGAGACCAAACTCCTTTTTAACTTTGGTGGGGTCGTGTAACTCAGTAGCGCTTATGCTCAAAGGATTACTCCCCAAATTTCATTGAAAGTTAACCATTATGGTGACGATGTTAGTTAGTCCTTCGTTGGAATCATTGTGTTCCACATTAGTAAAGGTCTTGGTTTCGACATGGTTCTTCGTTGATTTTGAATATGTTTATGGACTGTTCTTTTTTACTTTGGGTGGTCACCTTTCATTTTGTGGATCAAGTCCAATATCTTTTTGGAGGGTTTGTCCCTACTAGTAAATTTGCCTCAATTAAGAGGTTAGGTTGTAAGTTCTCTGTTTAGTAATGACGGTGTTTACTTTTTAATTTTTTTTTTCTTCGAGTAACTTGTTTTAGTGGTTTGATCCGAATCCATTTTTAGATAAATATCATTTATTTAGGAGGGGAAATTTTTAGTGTAGTATTAGTTTAATTTTATTTGGATTAATGAAGTATTTTCTTCAAGAAAAAAAAAGCTAAATTATATAAAATGTCCCTATACTTTGGGGTATGTTTGTTTTTTTTTTTTTTGTTTTTTTGTTTTGTAATAAATAACCACTCTTCAACTCAACTATCAAATCTTACATTAAATTTTATTAAACTTCACATCAAATTTATCACTCAACCACTACTAACTTCAATTCCCAAACAAGTAGTTGATTACTTTACTATGATTAACTCAAATCCCCAAACGAGTAGTTAACCACTCTAAACTACTATTAATCACTTCATTCTTTTCCACTATACTCTACTCCATTCCACTATTTTCTACAAAAAACAAACATTATTTGTGTAAAAAATGCCCATAAACTTTGAAAAGTTTCAAAATTGTCTTTGAACTTTAACAAAAAATTTTAAAATGTCCACACCGTTAAAGTTGGATGAAAACCAAGTTTGGTTTATAAAAATATCCCTAAACTTGTAAAATGTTTCAAAAATACCCTTAGTCTTACAAAAACATAAAATAATGATGAAAATGATTTCCCAACATGTTTCAAAAATACCCCTAACAAGTACATGTCTTTTTTTTTTTTTTGAAAATAACAAGCCTAACATTTATAAAATAGATGATCTATTCTACTCTTTTTAACAAATTCAGGCTTAAAAATTGATTAAAACAATGATAAATTATCTTTAAACTTTGAATAATTAAACAAATCTTTAACTCAAAATATTTAATCCTAGCAACAATTTTTTTAAAAAAATTATGATTGATGATTATGATTATAATTTTGAATTTTGAAACTTTTTTTGGTCACATTATCATTCAAAAGTTAATATATTTATTTTCATTATTTTTCATGGCGAAAAAAGATATGAATAAAGAAAAAAGATAACTATTTTTTAGTAAGAATAATTTTTAAAGTTTTTGAAGGATTCAATATTGACACTCTTAAACAAAAGTGTAATATTTTTGTATCCAAAAGTTATGGACGATGTTAAATTTGGATGAAAACAACCTATTTGTTGTCAATTGATTTAGTTTCAAATTACAAATAAATAACTCACTTTTTAAAATAAATTCAAGCTAAAATCGATAAAAACGATTATAAATTATCTTTAAACTTTGATTATTTGAATAAATCTCTACCTCAAAATATTCATTTATATTTCAAAATTGATCATAACAACAATTTAGGTCTAGATTGATAGTTATTTTGTTTTTGAAATTTAAGTTTACAATCAACAATACTTCAGAGTTTTCTTACTTTTACAACTACTCTTATATTTGTTTTTTAAAACTATATCAAAATTTAACAACTAAAAAAATAACTTGTGAATACTTGTTATGATTTTTATTGGTTAGGATTCACCTACCTTTCCAAAAGAATATGAAACTTTTAGTAAGGAATAGAGCCAAAATAAACTTAAATTTTAAAAACGAAAAACAAAAAATTAAATAGTTATCGAACACAATTTTAGTTTTTTTTTTTTTTTTTTAAATTTATTGTTTGTTTTTGAAGAGTTATGAATGATGATTATGATTATGGATTTTGAATTTTGAAACTTATTTGGTCATTATTATTAAAAAATTAATAATATATTTATTTTCATTAGTTTTTGTAGAAAAAATACGTATGAATAGAGAAAAAAAAACTTTTTTTAGTAAGAATATTTTTAAAAATTTTAAAATATCAAGAATACTATTTAAAAAAAAGTGTAATATTTTTAATCTAAAAGTTATTAAGGATGATATTTTTAATATTTTTTTAAAGTTTAAAGACATTTTTGAAACTTTTAAAAATTCAGAGATATTTTTTAAATCAAATTTTAACAATTTCCATCCAAATTTGCAATTTTTAAAACTAATATTAAAATTTAAAAGTATTTTTTAAAGTTTGGAAGCATTTTTAACCCAACCCATAGTTTAGGGGGTATTTTTTTTTTTTTAATTTAGCTATATATATATATATATAACCGTAGTTTAAAGTAGGAGTGATTTCAGTTTGGTTTTTGTCGGTTTTGTATCAAACCGACAATCGAACCGGTATTTTCAGTTTTCAAAAATTTAATCCTATCCAATGTCCAATAAAGATAGAACCATTGGTTCGGTTGGTTTTGGATCCGATCCGATGTCGAATTTAATATTTTTCATAAAAAAATCACATAAACAATAATATTTTTAAAGGTCGGAAGTATTTTTGAACTTATTAAAAAATATTTAATGATGTTATTTACTTCAAATATGAGGGAATTAAGAAAATCTTCGACACTTTAGAAAATCTTCAAAATAATGGAAGAAATATGACTTTATATGATTTTTTATATGATTTATTGACAAAATATATATTTATTTGTAATCTCAAAAAATATATACATGTATACTTCGATAAGTTTTTATTAATTTTTTAAAATGAAAATCGAAACCGATCCAATATTTTCAATTTTTTCAAATTATAAACCGATATATCCGATTTTGTGCTAAAAAATCGATTCGATCCATTGAATTGGATTGGTTCGGTTCGATTTTTTGATTTTATGTTGCACCCCTAGATTAAAGCAAGAAAGTGCCATTTACACTTCGGCCGGCGAGGCAAATATAACCTAGGCGGGCAGCGGCGGTGCAGACGGCGGCGGCAGGGCGGATGAGAATCAATGGATCATTGAGCACGTGGACAAATGCAGTCCACAAGCTTGTCTTCTTCCAATTACCCTGACTCCACAGTCCATGTCCATAGTTAGCTACAACCGCCAACAATTTTCTAGGGCAAATCAAAATTGTCGCAGTGAGCAACACTAAACCACCGCCATGAGCTCCGTTCTGTCAAAGGTCGCCGTCGTGGGGAGTGGAAGTAAGCTACTTATCGCTTCTGTAAGCTATCGATGTTTAATTCGGTCATTGAACAAGAAGATTTTCGAAAAATTTTAATCGGTTTTCTGATGCAGTTTCTGGAGCTGCTTGCGCATGGAGTTTGGCCAGAAATGGCGTCTCGGTCACCTTGTTCGAGTCTGCAAGAGGGCCCGGTGGAAGAATGTCCCAACGGAGGTGAGATGAATTTTCCCTCGTTTGTTGTTTGGATGTTTTCTGATTATTTGATTTTCTGTTGGCTGAGTAAAAAGATGATCGGTCGGGTGTGATTTTGTTGCTGCTTCTTGTGATGACTGTTTTTATAGTTTCTAAGATTGAACATGGAAGTGAGAAAACCTGAGAATAATGAAGAAAAGAGTATTTTATTAGCTTATTCTGAAAACATTGTTACTTGCTCTTGTGTTAAAGAAGAATGGTAATCTTGTAATTGTTAATTTTACTATTTGTTATTTTGTGCAGAGAAATTGCAGAAGATGGGAAAGAACTGTTGTTCGACCATGGTGCCCCATATTTTATTGTCAGCTCCCCGGACATATTGAGTCTCGTCCGTGAGTGGGAATCGAAAAATCTTTGTGCTGAATGGAAAGAGGGTTTTGAGGTTTTTGATTGCTTTTCAAATCAATTTACCAGCATTGAACAGGTTAAAACTCCATTGCTGTTCAAATCTTGTTGAATAATTGATGCCTTAATGGACAGTTCTTCATTTTTCTACCTCCCATTAAGTGCTTGCAGATTCATTGATTAACAGCACATAAATGGGGAATGTAGCATAGCATGGCTAGTTCATTGTTATGTTTCCAGTTCTGACTTATCCGAGTCTTTTAGTGCATATATATACTAGTTAAACTAAACCACTAAATTCTCTCTGTCTACTCGCCATGCCTGTAACCTATTTTCCCTAAGCAATATATATGTACTCTCTACGTGCTGCCCCAGCTGTTCGACCCTGCGTCCCCTTTACAAGAAAGATGGATGAAGGTTTAAAATGTGAAGGGGGTTAAGAACAAATGTCGATCACTGGTATCTAGGAGGTGAAAGTTGAAGTGCATTGAGATTAATGAAAAAAGAAAAGGCTGAATGTAAAATTCATATTTGCTTAACATCAAGAAAGTTTTGAGAATCTTACCAAGTTCTCTTTGCTAAATTTTTTTCAAATAAACACGATGGTTAGTTTTTATCTAATTCATTTTATAGCAGCTTTTGAAAGCTGTTCACAGTAGAATTGAGTTATTATATCTAAATAAATCTCGATACTTATGGGGCAAAAGTAATGGTGCTTATTATGAAGTGTCTTGTTTCTCCACATATAATGCGAACAAATGCAGCATCAGGACAAATATTTAATACAATTGTTTACTGCCTCTTATCATATCATGGTTTTTATGGGATCAATTTGTCTGTGTATCAATACTATTTAGGAAGGAGTAAGTGGCAGATATGTGGGTACTCCGGGGATGAACTCTATTTGCAAAGCATTATGCCACGAACCTGGTATATAATCTACTATTTTCTCTATAAAATTTCTGAAATTCAAGGTTACAAATGTATCACTTCTTTTCAGGCGTGGAGAGTAAGTTTGGGGTAAGTGTTGGGAGAATGGAGTGGTTGGAGAAAGATAACTCATGGTTGTTATTGGGCATCGATGGACAAAGTCTTGGTCAGTTTGAGGGTATTGTTGCATCTGACAAAAGCATAGTTTCTCCAAGGCTTACCAACGTAACAGGACGAGCGCCTCCTCTTGGTAAGTTTATTTTATTTTTTTGATCTCATCTTAGTCATTTGTGTTGCACATATCTCTTTTCGTGGTGCATGAGAATATATTTTGACACTATTCCAGCTGCATTAGCTATACGATCAAGCTCTCTTTCTTTGTTGATTGTAAGAGTGGTTCAACTCGATTCCCTTCCATTTAGTGTGTAGTATGAATTTTCTAATCTCCTTCGCATTCTCTCTCTTTTTCTCTTCATTTTTTGTCTTCATTCTTTTGTTTGGCATTCTATTACAATGTAAGATTAAAAACAATTTTTTGTAAAAAATTAGATTGCTTTCCCATTTCTGTCATCTTGCAACTTCAACATTCAGATACTATGGTCTGAAATGAGTGGTGGTGGTTATGGTTATACATCAAAACAGAAGTTTGTCTTTTTGATCAACCATGATGGAGTTAGGTTCGTCTGATCTGACTTTTTAAAATTATATGCAGACCTTAATTTGGTTCCAGATTTAGCAATTAAGCTGCAGAACATTCCTGTTATTCCCTATTTTGCTCTGATGCTTGCATTTGAACAGCCTCTCACTTCCGTAAGATTCTAACCTTGCATATCCATTCTTTAGAGTTGTATGACAATTCTTTATGGTTTTCAAGGGGTGGCGTAGTGGTTGAAGACTTGGACTTTGAATGTGTGCTCCTCTCAGTTCAAGACTCACCTGTGACATTAATTTGTAGACACCTTCCGTGTCTCCATTCCTTTGATGTCTCTCGGTGTCTGACCTAGAGATGAGCATGGTTACTCTTGTTTCAAAAAAAGAAAATTCCTTATGAATGATATTAAAACAATATCATTTCTTGCGCCTGAAACTCTTTGCCTTTGGTACAGAGCTTTAACTGAATCGATCTTACAGTCGCAGTGACAGTCTTGGTTTAAAATTTCTTCTAATACCAGAGACATTATCCTAATGAATGTCCTTATTCAATTATCAGATACCTGTCAAAGGTTTCTCTATAAAGAATTCTAAAGTTCTTAGTTGGGCTCACTGTGACAGCAGCAAGCCGGGGCGTTCATCTTCTAGGTATGTTCATTACTGTTCACAGTGAAGTAAATTTATCAGCATTAGCTGGTCATGCTATATTGCTACTCATGATTTATCTGGTTGATTCTCACTATTTTCATATTGTTCGCATAGTGAACGATGGATTTTGCATTCAACAGTGGAGTATGCAGAGAAAGTAATTGCTGAATATGGGCTTCAGAAACCTTCAGATGCCACATTGAAAAAAGTGGCTGAAGAACTCTATCAAGAATTACAAAGCATCGGGCTTAGTGTACCTCGCCCTTTCTTCATGAAAGCCCATAGATGGTACGCATCTGAATTAGAGCTGCATGTTTGAATTTTAACTTTTGCGTAGTAATTGTATAAGCATCGAGTTTTGAAGCCGTGACTTTGCTAGTACAAAGTAAGTTCGTAATACAAGATATCACCTCTTAAACAGGACAGAAATCCTGAGACGATTCTGGGCTGTATTGAAAATTGGCTTCCATTTTTTGAAATGATCCAAAGTCTTTCGATCACTCAAATGCACTAAAACGTTATGGGATTTGAGCTCCTCTCATCTTCTATAGTTTTGTCTCTGAAACGGGTTTTCTTTAGGCCATTCCATTATTGTTCTGCAAACGGCTGAAAAAGATAACTATTTGGTTCACACTTTTAATAAGTTTGGAATTGTGAAAATCAGGAGAAAAACTTGAGTCTATGTGATCATTAATTAGATTGTACAAAAGACTTGTTGTAACCATCATGGTGTCGCCTAATGGTCAAGAGGGTCTTGGAGAACTAAGAGGTGATGAGTTCAATCCATGATGACCACCTATCTTGAATTAATTTTCTACGAGTTTTTTTAACATCCAATTGTTGTAGGGCCAGATAGTATATCCCTTAAGAGTTAAGAATAATTGAGATGGGGTAAGCTTATCCGAACACTTGTGAATATTAAAAAAAAAACTTGAGTTTGTGATGTAAGGGAAATTATGATATTTTGGGCATTTCATTGTTTGTTAGTTAATTCATGAACCCTTATAAATACATAGCTCTTCACATCATTTAGAGAACACATTGATTCATTAATAGAAATCCTTGAGATTGGTTTCTAAGAGAAAACTCTCCTATGCGGATCTCTTTTTTTTAATTCGACCATATTTGGAAGTGAGGGTCTGAACCAGTAACCTCTCTTGCTTATAAAATTATACATCATTGCCAGTTGAGCTCACCTTTTATTGGGGGATTCTTCTGGTTCTAGGCTACACCAATTTGTGATATGGGTATTTGGCTGGTGTGTTTATGATTCGTAAAAGTTATTTATGTACTATAAAAAGGCAAGCTTCTTATATCTGGGTTCATGCAGTACATAAGACAAATTTCGTCCCCAAGAGATCGTGCAGTGGTCGAATGCTTGGGCTTTGAAGGTGTGTTTTCCTCAAGGTCCTAAGTTCGAGACTTGTAACATTATTTTGTAGACACCTCCCGTGTCTCCATTCTTTCGATGTCTCTCGGTGCTTGACCTAGGGATGGGCCTAGTTATCCCAGGTTATAGTGGAGCGAACCTCCGATTTCTCGGTTTCAAAAAAAAAAATTAAGACACAAATTTCAGAATAAACACTGCCTGCGCTGACCATTGAATTTACTTTGTGTGTTCTCATTTTCCATTTCTGAGAATGTCAGCATTTACAAGGGTGAGTTTTTGCAGGGGAAGTGCTTTTCCAGCAGCAAGCATAGCCAAAGAGGAAAAGTGCCTTTGGGATGGAAGCAAGCGTGTGGCTATCTGTGGAGACTTCTGTGTTAGCCCTAACGTTGAAGGGGCCATTCTTAGTGGCTTGGCTGCTGCTTCTAAACTCCAAAAAATTGTTAGCTATTTGTAGCTGTGGTGGTGCTGATCAGCTTTAATCAATCATTACGTGAAGAATTGGAGGTGAAGTGTCAACATGAGTTTAGCTGTGAGCTAAAGCATCTCTGTGATCGATGTAAGTTCAAATTCTACTCTTCCTGGTGATGCAATATTCTTACCTAAACGTTTTTTTTTTAAATATCCGTGACTGTCTAGGTCAGTTTGCGCGCACCTTGACTAATGTCACGGGACATACTTGCTGACCCTACAACATTTAGATGCCAAGAAACCCGTAAAAAATTAATTCCTAGGTACGTGAATCAATCACCTTAAGCACTCCAAGACTCTCTTGACCACTTGGGTCACTCCATGATGGTTTTTATATAAACGAATTAGGGTGCAATGTTTGATTTTAAAATTTGTGAAAAAATTTCAAGTAAGTGATTAACATAAATTGAACCAATAACCTTTTAGGTACTGGTTGGTGAATAATGATGAATCATGGGTTATTATAAATTGTGCTTGAGCTGCAATATATTATAAGAAAGTTATGATAAACCATGTTCGAGGTAACTATCATGGAGTTGCCTAGTGGTTAAGAGGGCTCCTTGACATTCAGACGTTATGTCCCGTGACCATGTCTGAGGTGTAAGTTATTATGACAACAATGGTTATGTGAAATGGCGACTTGTAGGTCAATCCATTAATTATTATAGTTGGTGGGTTAAACGTAGGTTGGGTTATAATAACTCAACCCTCATAAATGATCTCTTAAACATAATTTTTTTTTTCTTGACCAGGTGGCCAATCCATGATGATTAACATGAAATTGTGATACTTGATCAGTCTATTAATCATTGTGATTCTTGGCTTTTGAACACACTTTTTAAAGTACACCTATTTTCATAAATTACAAATATATAAACCAAACACATTATATGAATTTATATGTTAACGTTAGCTTAAGATATTCACTTCGACTATTCAAATTCTTGTTATCATGTGAATTGTTGTTGTAATACATGAATATCTACTTAGGCGTGTCACTCATTTGACCGAAGAACTATTATCATTTTTTACTTAATAGAAATAATATCAATTATTATTATTTTTGCCATTGACTAAAATCAATTATTTAATATAGGTAATCATACATTTCAATATTTTATTTATTTTAGAATTTCATCTCTTAGCTAGACAAAACTTTTTTCAATAAATGCATAATTAGTGGTAATTGTGTAGAGATACCGTTGTAAATGTAGTTAATCATTTAATTGAGAAGTATCATTTATCAACCAAATAACTTATATTTTATTTTTTTTAAAAAAACAATTCATTTGTAAACGTGAACATATGATAAATTATAAATTTAATACTATAATTTGAAGAAGTTTGATAAAACTTAAAAAATATTTCTTATTGTTCATAATTATTAGTGAATTGAATATACAAAAGTTTCAAAAAAGAAATTAAGTGATTGATTGGGCAAAAAAATCATATCATTTATGAAAACTAATTTTGGGTGTTTAATTTGAAATAAAAACTTCAAGTCCATTAGTTTCAAGGACAAGTATATTAAAAAAAAAAAAAAAAAAAAAATTGAAGGACAAGTAAATTGTCCAAAATGGGGCAAAACTCAAAATAAGGTAACCAAAATAGTATGTTTACTTAAAATAAAATATAATTTTATGTTATTGTATTGCATTTAATAACATACTATCTAATTTTAAAGCTCAAAATTCTGCAATGTGGTTGAAACATCAAAATGAAGCATGAAAACATATAAGAATATATTGAAACAGTCAATCAATTTTGAAGCAAATAAATACCATCAGATAATTTTTAAAATAAAACATAGTAAATATTTAGTAGTTAAATACTAACCTTCAATTATTTTCAATAATTTAAACAAAACTTATTAATCCGATTAAGTAACTATTTTGTACCATTATTATTTCATACCCATGAAAAAGAAGAACAAAAATCCACAATTCAAGGAAAAACGTAAAAGAGAAATTAATTTCGAAAAAAATTAAATAATGTGAGGGCAATACTTTCCTACATGAAATTTTGGAAGAAATCTTATAGATTGTTACATGGCCCTTTATGATACCGCGACATGACTTTTTTTCTTATGTTTTAAATTATTTTCTGCTACTTTCTCTCCCTCCATGTCAATGTTTTTCTTTTTATATTTTTTTATTTGCCTAATGTGTAATATTTATATATATATATATATTAAGTTTTTTTTTTAAGTAAACTTTTCTAAGAACATTTTTTATATTCTAAAAAATAATAATATTTTTTATGAGAGTATACATTAGACCAAAGTATTCAATATCAAGATAGTTAATATATAGAAATTTTCATTTTTTATTTTTTGAGTTCCAAATTTTCAAATTTTAAAGTTTATGGTTTTAGTCATAACTCTAAATATTTTATTTTATACGCTTTTTTGAAATTTATTATTTAATATGTATATAAAAAAAAATTGGGAAAAATACCTCTCTAGTTTTTAGGTTTGGAGTTTCGTGTCAATTTGTTTCATAGATTTCAAAATCAAACACGTTAGGTTTTTTTCTCGTTTTTGAGTTTACGTTTACTTATTTCTTTTTATAAATTTATTTTACATCAGTATAAAAATATCTACTTCATTCATATATTGAAATTTAAAATTATTTTAGTTATTATCGTAGTTAATATTAAATCATGATTTTTTATCTCACGGACTAAAAATAATTTTTGTATAAATGTTAGAAGTCAAAATATTTGATTTTTAAACATAAGGTCTAAACAAATACTACACCAAAAAAGAAATTTACTTAAAGAAAAAATAAATTAAGTATTACTAATCAATTAAATTAAGTTGATGTATACTCTTAATAGTAAAAAAAAATGTTTACTTATTCTCTACAGAAAAAAAAGAACTGTACTTAAAAAATAAAAATAAAATACTTTATAGATTATAACAAATAAAAAAATGTAGAAACAAAGATAAAAAGAAAAAACACTAACTAAGATTGAGAGAAAGAAATTGAAATATAATTTTTAAAAAAATTTATAAGGCTCTCTACACGATTTCCTGCCAGGAAGTATTTTCCGTAATGTAATAGTATAAAACATTCACTTTCATTTATCTCAATATTAATGTTTCGGATAAAGTTGATCAAATATATAACTCAAACAAAATTCTACTTCATTTTAAATTTTATTTGTGGTGTTTAAAAACAAAAAAAATGTCGTGCTCACTGCTCATCATATTTAAACAAATGAAAAATAAATAAATTAAGTGGTCTTAGTTTTACAAGACAATAAAGCCAATAAAGACGAAATGCACAAGATTTAAAATCCATTAAAAAAATCCAGAGAATGTATTACAGCCGTTGAAGCAAAAAGATCAACGGCTGTTAATTTTTTTTTTTAACAAATAGATATTATGAGATAATTTTGAAAAAAAAATACATGTGTAAAATTTGGAGTGGTTAAATATTTATATTGCAACTTCGTTTTTTTTTTTTTTTTTTTGTTGATAAATGGCACCTTCTATTACTTTCAATAAATTAAATGAATTTTATTTATCAGAATATATATCACAATACAAAACATTCACTTTCAATTTATCTCAATCTAAATGGAATATAAATCAATATTTATCATACTCAACATTTATTGTTTCGAATTAAAAAAATCATGTCGTGCTCATAATTTAAAGAAATGAAAAAAAAAAAAAAAAAAAATCAAGTGGTCTTAGCTTTACAAGACAATAAAATCAAAAGAGAGCAATTTATCACCTAAATATTTGAACCCTTCCATTTTCTTAATTTTATATTTCTATTTTTGTAAGTTAAAAAAAAAAAAGAATTTAAATAATCTTAAGGCATCAAATAAATTGCTCTCGGATCAAAATAAACATTTTAAAATCCATTAAAAAAATAAAGAGAAACTATCACAGCCGTTGAAGCAAACAAATCAACGGCCGTTGTTCAAACATCAACAGAAGCGGCTAAAATAATTCGCAAAAAAGATACGGATAACACAATAAGATTAAATCAGATTCCCACCATTCGAAGCACGCCACGTGTCGCTTCAGGAATCACACATTTCAGATTATTAATCCCTAAACCTCCATTTTTGCGCCACTGCAGATTGTTCGAGCAAGAAGAAGAAGAAAAAGCTTATTGATCGGAAATGGCGGCCTCGGTGATGACGTCAGTGAGTCTGAAACCAGCTCCGTTCACCGTCAAGAAACCGGCGAGAGGTCTTCCGTCGCTGGTGAGAACTTCCGGCTCATTCAAGGTCGAGGCCAGTGGCGGGAGGAAGATCAAGACCGACAAACCCTACGGTAAAATTAGACTCCGATTGATGCGATTCTTTGCGTTTTTGGTAATTGTAGTGATTTGATTCATGATTTATTTGTGATTTTATAGGAATCAATGGTTCGATGAGTTTGAGGGACGGACTTGATGCGTCGGGAAGGAAGGGAAAGGTTAATTTCTATTCTGAATCTCTTGTTTGCGTTGATGAATTTATGCTATGTGTTGATAATCTTACTGGATAGTGGATATATTATATATGCTCTGTAACTGAAATTTGATAACTGTGTTGTTGAATTTGATTGATTTAGGGCAAGGGAGTGTACCAATTTGTCGACAAGTATGGGGCTAATGTCGATGGCTACAGGTGAAGATCATCTCTCCTGCTTTATATTTAGGGTTTTGGCTCTGATTTTGTTCATGGATTTCTGATTTGAAAATCAACTTGAATTCATTCTGTTTATAAGGGTGTTTATAAGTTATAATCACCCACTAGTAGTACTTAGGAGGTGTTTGGACTACGAATTAGTTTGAGGGGTTATTTTGAATTGTTAGAGAATTAAGATTTTTGTAATATCTCGTTTTGAAGTAGATTTTTATAGAGTAGTTGCACTGAAAAACTCGTTTGGATGTGATTTTTTTTGTAGAGCAGTTATTGACAATATATTGTTTGGAAGTAGATTTGAAATGAAGAGTTATTTTGAATAGTCAGAAATGAATGATTAAGAATGAGTGGTTAAAAATGAGTTATTTTGGGTCGTTAGAAATGAGTGTTTAGAAATGAAGAGTTATTTTGAGTAGTTAGAAATGAATTATCAGGAATAAGTGGTTAGAATTGAGAAGTTATTTTGAGTAATTAGAAATTAGGAGTTATTTTGAGTAATTAGGAATGAGTAGTTGTTTTGAGTAGTTATAATAGCTCGTTTGGATGTTGCTTTTTAAGGAGTAGTTAGTAAATGCTCAATCTAAATCTTCCTTAAATTTGACACCTCTTGTAGTCAAGAGAACTTTGATAATTAAGAAGTGATGGGTTTAATTTATGTTGGTCAATTAATTTCTTAGGGCCGTTGTATGTACAATCATGCAAGTTGGCCCTCAAGTTCTCGAATATTCAACAAAAAAAAATAGTGTATTTTTTTCACATGAAGATGCCATGTTTGTAGATATATAATTTAAAAAGATATATAATCTTTTTTGTTCAATTTCAAAAATTTTCACCACCATCATATCATTATCATCAACAACCTTAAGTGTATTGGTTTTTTTTTGTCAACTTTGCAGTCCCATCTATGACACCAGAGACTGGTCTCCAAGTGGTGATGTCTATGTTGGTGGTAAGTTCTTCCTCCAGTTTTGAATCTGCAATCCTATTTCTTTTGAAGTATTCATATTACCCAATTTCACGTTAGTGATTTTGATTGTGTCTGCTGAGTAAGTTTATGATTGATTGTTCGATCTTTGAATTGCTCTCTTATCTAAAGAAAAGAGAGAGAAGAATATTCATATTTTGAATTTATCATGACTTGCTATTATTGATTCACTTTTGATCATCGAGTTCACCTTCTAATTCTTCGTACCTTAAAGTTATGATTTTCTTAGTGTATTATTTGCACATGAAGAGGACATGTTTGTTAATGTATATTTTAAAAAGTTATATAATTTTTATATTAAAAGAAAATTTCTTTCATAAAATAAGGGTTTGGTCGTAACTCTAGGAATTAATTTACGCAAGTTTCTTTAACAACCTAGTGATGTAGGGCATGTTGCATTTGTTCTATAAAAGTAATCGAGATGCACCTTAAGTTATTTCAGACACTCACAGATATCAAAAAAAAAAGAAAGAAAGATTTGTGATACTTTGTCAAAACTCGAAAGTGTAGTGTATGCACTTTAGATTATAAATCACCCACTAGACTTAACATTTAACACTCTCATTCATATACATATATATATAAGTTGGAATATTATCTCAAAAAATACAAGAAATAAATTCAGTAAAACAAAATAGATAACAATGTTTGGATTAGACTCCAACTATTCTTTCATTTGTACATGCTAAATTACTATTTGACCCAAGAAAGTGAATTTAATTTCATATGTCCCTGCAGAAAACTTAGCATCAAAATTATCTCAGCAACATTGCCATGTGGAACATTAAACACCAACCATTAGGGAAAGAATTGAAATATGATCTTGGATTAGGGATTAAACATGAACATATTTGTTGATTTTGTTGTGGGCAACATTGAATTTCAGGTACCACTGGGTTAGCCATTTGGGCAGTGACCTTGGCTGGGCTTCTTGCTGGAGGTGCTCTTCTTGTTTACAACACCAGTGCTTTGGTGCAGTAAGCTGGAGGAAATTTAAGTCTGTTTATTTTTCACATTAGCTTGTAGCATGTTATCATGAACAACTTTATTAGAAATTATTGTGTAATTATCTGGATGTTTACTTTATAAATGCTTGGTAAGATGAGTCTTCTGGCCTCTATCTTTTTCCTGTATTTCATGTGTGAAACCCATTAACATGGCTTTTGAGAATAAGAGGAATATTTACATCATGCCCGGACATTATATATAAAATAATGCTCACTTATGTAGCTCAATATGGGCCACAATCTATTTAATTTTAAATTCGAAAGATAAAAAATAAAATAAACAAAGTAGATTGTAACTCATATTGAACCATATAGGTAGGCATTATTTTATATATTATGTCCGAGCATGATATAAATATTTCTCTGAGAATAATACTGATGCTTGCAAGTTATTCATTTTCTTTGAAAAATATAAAAAATAAAAAATAGTGAAATATTCCAGCCCATAATTTCTTAGTTAGTTAAGGGCAGCTTTTGTTAGCAACAAGTTATTAGTTTTTTTTTCTTCAACGACTGTTAAGAGATAATAATTCTAAGTTGCAATATGATTATATTCTTCTAAGTGACAAATATTAGCTAATTGGCCTCCTTTAGTGATTAATATTTTAGATGGAATAAACACATGTCACATCCATCAAGTTTATGTCAACGACTTAAATAAAATGGCAGTAATTATTATATAAGAAAAATGTTAAAAGCAAAATTTAATTTTGACTCCTCTATTTTGTGTTTTTATCAATTAAAACTCTTAACTAATATTTATGGGGATAGGATTAAAAAAAAAAAAAAAAAAAAAATCATATATAGCAGCAATGTTTGATTCAAATTGACCAATCAAATTAAATTTATAAATTTCAATAGTGTGAAATTTGAAAATGATAAGTTTTAATTAAGTTAAATATTTTCTATTTTATTATTTATAAATTTTTTTTGAAAATTTGCTATAATTAAAATAGAGAGTTAGGAAATTGATTAGTTTTTCTTTTTGTTTGTATAAATTGGAGGGAGGAAACCAACAAACCTTACATATAAGATATTACTACTATCGAATAATATGGAAACTAAATAACGATTTTCAAGATCAAATATGTGACCGTATGTTGAACTGAATTACTACCAAACAATTAAACTACTAAATTCTTATGGTATAAGTATATACTAATGACGTCAAACTATTGATTTTTTTGATATATAAACTAAAATTTTAACTTTCTCACATTGATATGTTAACTATTTACCTAAAAATTAATTTCTTTCAATTTTTTTCGATATCAAAATGCTAATATTTTTAGTGACATTAGTTGAGGTGGGACAAAGTAGCCAAACATAATATTAAAAAAAAAGAAAAAAAAAAAATCTCACATTGCCAAATATATAATTTTTATAAAAAAGAAAGACAAGCTATGGTAAATATTGGTGTAAATTGCCCTAGACACGAAAATGGAGCGATTATGGTTTTCTGAAGGAGATTCTCGAGTTCTAAACGGTTGCCATTATCGGCGCTGTTAAATCCCAATCCTTAAACCCTATTTCTGTTCATCGCCATTTCACTTCTTCAATCGTTCTTCATTTTTGTTTTCCAGAGGTCTTAATGAGTAGATCAATCGGAAGAAAGGTTCCAGGTCTCTCATTTCTTTCCAATGTAAACAAGCTAAGCTTTGTACCATTTTGCTCTTCTTCCGGCGGTCATGGCCGCGGCCGAGGTCGAGGTGGGTCTCCCTCTAATGGCGGACCCTTTGATTTCACTCCTCGAGTTCTGGGTCAAGACGATTTGAATCCGTCTAAACAAGAATCTGTAGATTCTCGTGGTGTTTCTGGGACTGGACATGGCCGTGGTAAACCCAGTCCTTCTTCCCCAAATCTTCCGTCTTTCTCTTCCCTTTCGCCCCCTGTTAATACCCCGTCTGCTGGTCGGGGGAGAGGTGGTGATTCGGTGCCGATTCGAGCACCACCGATTCGTGCCCCACCCGAATCGGATTCGGAGCCGAAGAAGCCTGTGTTTTTCTCTAAGGACAATGTTGGTGATTCGGCTGGAAGTTCTCGACCGGGTGGATTGGATAGGGGTGTGGGGGAGAGAAATTTGCCTGATAGTTTGCCTTCTGTTTTGTCTGGTGCTGGACGAGGAAAACCCACGGTCCCGGAAGATCAACCTAAGCAGGAGAATCGTCATCTCAGGCCTAGACAAGATGTGGGTGGTCGTGTAGTTGATGGGCCTGGAAGGGGTGGCGGCGGCCGCGGCCCTAGAATGAGCCGTGATGAACAATCGAGGTATGCAGGTTACAATGCAGATGTTGGAGGAAGAGGAGGTGGAAGAAACGGGTTCCGGGGAAGAGGAAGGTTCGGAGGGAGAGGGGGAAGGGGAAAATTTAATCCTGGGGGGAGAGGGGAGAAAGATAAAGATTTGGAGGAAGGACATGGAGCTGGGCTTTTCTTAGGGGACAATGCAGATGGTGAGAAGCTGGCTAAGAGGATTGGAACTGAACACATGAACCAACTAGTTGAAGGGTTTGAAGAGATGAGTGGTAGAGTACTGCCTTCGCCGCTCGAGGATGAGTATGTGGAATCGGTGCATACGAATTATATGGTGAGCACTCCATGTATCTTTTTTGTCCCTGTTTTTCTTCAGAGCATAGTAACAGGATTTCCAATTAGGATTAGCTTTCAACGGTTTTGGTTTGATTGGAAATTCACCGGTTTTGGTGTTTGTGATAAGATGCCAAATTGAATTAGTGTGTTTGGTTGGATTACCGCGAATCCGGTTTCGTTCATTTTATCTTGCAAAATGTAGAGGTTGGACTAACGTTCGGGGTCGATTTTTTTTTCTTTTTCTTTTTCTGTTTGGCAGATAGAGTGTGAGCCCGAGTACTTGATGGGAGATTTTGAAAGTAACCCTGATATTGATGAGAATCCACCTATTTCTCTTCGAGATGCACTTGAGAAGATGAAACCTTTCTTAATGGCGTACGAAGGCATTCAAAGCAATGAAGAGTGGGAGGTATCTTTCTCTGTTACAAAGTCTCTATGTTTGCTGATTAAATGTTTTTTGGTTACTTTTAGTCAAGTGTCTATATGAGTTATTTTATGGTTTTTGAGCATTGTCGACAGCATCCACTATACTTTATTTACGTTTTGTAATTTTGGATCTACTATTGTTGCATGTTTATTTATCTAAGCATGTAGTGATGCAAACGTGCAACAAAGTATGTAGATTGTTTATAATATTTTTTCTACTTTGTTGCTGTTTCTTCAGGTATTCATTCCTAAATAGGAGTTCTTAAGCTGATATTTTTGAGCTTGCATCAATAGTTTTGCTTAGGGTTATTTATATGGGGGCATGTTACTGCATTGCAGATATGCTTTTAAGAACAGAAATACAAAATCAGATACTAATGCAATTTTTTAATTAGTAAATGATTTTTTTTATAGGAAACCGGAAACTTTCATTGATAAATAAATAGTTACAATTAATTAGTAAATGATGTGATTGTTATTTCTTGTTTAGAAAAATTAAGTGATTGCATCTAAATGCTTGCCTATTATTGTGAACCTGGGAGGTAAATATTTCGAAAAAGGTAAAGTTCTTTATCTAGCAAGTTTTACACAGAAAGGTGAAAACTCTGGATAGGGCAGTGAAAAAGATGCCTTTTGTAATGGGTCATTGGTGTTGTATTCTTTGCAGAAGTGATTTTGAAGATCCAAATTTGGATCATGTTCTTTGTAGATGTGATACGCCTGAACTTATTTGGAATAGTTTCTTTTTGGTTTTTGATGTTGCCTTAGGCAGGCATAGTATGTGTAAGGAGATGATGGTTGAATGTTTAGGCCACCCTCCATTTAGAGAGAGAGAAATTTTTTTGGCAAGTTGGGGTTTGTGCTATTTTGTGGTGTCCTTGGAGTGAGAGAAACAATAGAATTTTTTGAGGGAAGGAGAGATCTTTGAACGATATTTGGTCCTTCGTTAGATTCAATGTTTCTCTCTGGCTTTCGAGACTAAGTTGACTAAGTTATTTTGTAAGTATTTGTTAGGTCATATCTTGTTGGATTGAAAGTTATTTTTGTAGGCTCCATCCCCTTCTTTTTGTATGCTAAGCTCGAAATTTAAAAAAAAAAAAAAAAAAAAATCTTGCTATTTTGATTTTGATATACACATATATTTTTTTTAAAAAAATTGTAGGAAACACACTTGATGGATGAAATAGCCCACCCTGGTAGTACGAAAAAGCCCTGGTTTAAATTTACAAAAAAATAACCTCCACTGAGATAAAAAAAAAGTAGTGAGGTTGTAATCAGTAATCACAGGGGAGATAATGTTTTTAAAATCACTCAAGATACGTTGTAGTTTAAAAAAAATGATACGTCGTAGATTCTATGAAATCATTGATAGATTGTTGTTTGTTCGTGAAGATCTATTTGTTTCGCTCACCATAATTTCTCAAAATTGCATATAGAAAAATTTAGCCCGGGGATTTTCTTCCCTTCCTCAAAAGGATGTTCGGGTCCACAAAGGGTGGCACAGTGGTTGAAGACGTGGGCTTTGAATGTATGCTCCCTTCAAGGTCCTAGGTTCGAGACTCACTTGTGACATTACTCTTTCGATGTCTCCCGGTGCCTGGCCTAGGGACGGGCGTGGTTACCCTTGTTTAAAAAAAAAAAGATGTTCGGAGAGAAAGGAACTGGTAAGGGAGAAAAAGTCACCTGATCTCGATAACTGCCTGCCTAAGGAGAGAAGGAAAAAATCCTAAAAAGCATTAACATAGGGCCAGAGGCTGATTAAGTGAATTTGAAATTTCATTTCGTTAAGACACAAATGGCAGCAGTTGGAAGATAATGACATTGGGATTTTTGCTGTACAACATCGTTAGTATTAATAACTACATGACTAAGCTCTATAGTCGCCACCTAGGCACCTACCTAGGAAATAATTTCATATGAGTTTCCTTGATGTCCAAATGTTGTAGGGTCAAATAGTATGTCATGTGAGAATAGTTGAGGCGCACGTAGCATGGATACTCACAGATATAAAAATAAAATAAAATAGAACTACATGACTAAGCTCCCGCTCCACATGAAAGTGGCGGCCAAATTTATCTAGTAGTTAGAATCTTTGGTGTTGGAGATGTTATATATACTCTTGCTTCTTTTTTATTTTGATTATATTTGAAATATGCTGTTTTCCCAACCAGGAGAATCTCTTAATCATATATTATTTGAGTGTTCATTTTTGAAGAAAAAGAGAAATATGTTTTTTTTTTTTTTTTGACTTGGGGTTTAGAGTTGGAGAAGGGTACATGAGTAGCTATACGCATAGAAATGTTTTCTTCTTAGCTAGGGCATTAACTGGCTCTGTGAGGGTTCTAAATTTGAAGTTTTGGCCCGGAAACTACTTTTTTCAACTCCAAAAATTGTGTCTGTTGTTGAATGTTATCATTTAGTCGTGTCTAGCATTTTTTTTAAAATTATAATGTTTATTCAATTCTCAGCTTGGGTTGGGACTGGAGTTTAACTTGAAAATATGATACGCTCCTTATATTGACGGATTCTTTTTCTAACCTTTTCATTTGGCTGTACAAAGGAAATCATGGAAGAAACCATGCAGCAGAGGCTCCCGTTGCTAAAGGAGATAGTGGACTATTACAGTGGACCAGATAGAGTAACTGCAAAGCAGCAACAAGGGGAGCTGGAAAGAGTTGCAAAAACACTCCCACAAAGTGTACCTAATTCCTTAAAGCGGTTCACCAATCGTGCAGTTCTCTCTTTGCAGGTTAGCGAAGCCATCATTTTGGAAGACTCTTATTCTGAATTCCCTTTAAGAAAAAGATAAAAAAAGATTAAAAAAAAAGTAGAAATGCCAAGCGGGAAACAAAAGTTGCCAATAAAGAGTAATAGCTCAATGGCTTATGTGCATTCCCATGACCAAGAGGTCATGGGTTTCAATCCCCACCCTGTGAATTAAAAAAGTGGGAAATGCAAGTTTTAACTCACTATCTGTGGTATACACTGCCTAGGTATACTGTATCCCCAGGGCCCACTTATATTGTTCTTGGGAAAGTAGGAATACTGTCTGTGTAGTTCTTTTCTTTTCGTACATATGTTAGGATTCCGATTCCTAACTTTCAGTAACAAATTCAAAACAAAATAAAAGGATAACAAAGCTGAAATCAAAGTAGTTCCTCAATAGTTTTTTTTTTTTTTGAAACAAGAGACAAACTTTTCATTAAGAAAATGAAAAGAAACAAAAGCTTCAAATACAACTCCGGAAGGAGGAAAAAGAAAGAAATTACAAAGGCATGAAATCTACCAAGAACAAAGAACAAGGCCAAATAAAGTCAAGATAGAGATATCATTTCACATGATAGACTAGGCAAACCGTAATAATAATAATAAGCTAACCAGTGCTATGCTTTATTAATACGTTCCAAAATAGAGATTACAAGATAACTAGAAAGATAATAAAATGAAATGGAAATACCATAAGCTAACCGGTGATTTGAGAGCACCGGATCTCTCCTCCCAAATTCCTTAGACCCTTTACTACTAAAAAAACATACCCCTCTCTCTTGCGTCCTTTCACAATTTATATTCTCTTTCCCTTACAAGTATAACAACCCACAATACTCACCCACGTAATAGGTCATTTGAAACGCGTGAAGGTTGATAGTTAAATATTATGTATGTTTTATATGTTATTCTTAGTTAAAACTTCATTTATGTCCATGAAAAGTATTTTTATTGTGTATACACACACACATATAAGTTTTTTGTGTTTTTTATATAGTGTGCCTTAAGCAAAAAAGCCCTTGTCTTTTGGTGCGCCTTGTGCCTCAGGCTCTAGAGGGTCATTGCGCCTTAGTGTCTTGCGCTTTTTAAAACATTGGGCACAAAAGCTCTGTGGGACCTGAGGTGTAAGGCACAAAAAAGACGTGGGCTTTATTTTCGAGGCGCACCATATATAAAAAAATATTTTATAAAATTATATTTACCACAAAACATATATAACATCTATTAAACTATAAAAACATAAATTAACTCTCTAAAGTTTAAAATATATAATAAAATATAAAAGTAATAATAAAATAAATTTAATAACTATTAAATTTATTTTAAACAAAAAGACATAAAAAAAAAGGAGGCACATAATAAATAAAATATTTATTAATACATATATTGTACATTGAAAATTTAAATATATAATAAATAAAATTTTAGTTGAAAATTGTGAAAGGCATTTTAATAATAATATTTTGGTTAAAAATGGTATCTAATGAAAATAGGTCATAATGATAATATTTAATTAAGTAAATTAAACAACTATGGAAAGAATGGAGAGAGATATCAAATTTTTAAATGTAAATAAATTTGATTTGATTCAAATATGTATTAAATATGAACCGTCAAATCAATAATTTCCATCAACATCACAAATTAACCCATACAACTTTTCCTTTCGATTTTCTTTAATTTTATACAAAGCTTACTTTTCACTCCGTCTTCTTCCTCCCAACATTTCATCATCTTCTTCTTCTTCCTTTTCTTTTATTTTTTCTCTGGTTTGGTTACATTTGAGAATGTTTAAAGAAAAAAAAAAGTGCCTGAGGCACGCGCCTTATTTTGCGTGCTGCACCTGAGCAAGGCAAGGCGCAAGCATGGCGCCTTTTGGGGCTTTTTAAAACACTGCAGTTTACCCACTTTGTACATGTTATTTGCTATGAAATTTTGTTGAGTCCATGAGGTATTATTCCCTTTGGGTCTTAGTTTGGCTATTCAATTGAGTCTTGAGCGGTCTTTGACTGATAGGGAGACGTGTGAGATCATAGATTTTTGGTTTTGGTTGGGAATGTTTAGAGTGTTTCAGGGAGAAGGGATGCACGTTCTTGTGTCCCATCCTTTATGTTGGCTTTTCATGTAAATCATATTTTGAGTGTATTAGCCTTAGGCAGGGAGGGGAACTCTGAGTTTGCCTCGATCTAGAAGTTGAAAATTCCAAAGAAAGTAAAATTCTTTATCTGACAGTTTCACGCGAAACAGTGAATACTATGAATAGGATGACGCTGAAGTTGCCCATTTGATGGGGTTGTGGTGTTGTATTCTTTGTTGGAGGGGCGCCAAGGATCTGAATCATGTTCTTTGGCAGTATGATACAACCAAGCTGGTTTGGAATAGTTTGTTCTTAGAGTTCCCAGGATATATAGTCGCGTATCAGATTCTATGTTTCTCTTTGGATGGTAGTTGGGATTGAATGTTCAGGCAATCCCCCTTTCGTGAGAAAGGAAATTTTTTGTGGTAGGTTGGTGTTTGTCTATGTGGTGTCGATACGGGGAGAGAAACAATCTCCCGAGGATATATAGTCGCGTATCAGATTCTATGTTTCTCTTTGGGTTTTGCCTTGGTGACGAATCTGGTTAGTGATTAGTCTTTAGGTCGGATCTTGTTGAATTGGAAGCCATTTTTTTTTAAACAGAAACAAATTTTTGATTAAGAATATGAAAATGAAAAGAGTACAGGATACAAGAAAAATAAGAAAAGAAAAGCCAGAACAACATCAGAAAATATCAGAAGAACGTCAGCAAAGCAACAAGAGCCTGAATCTGAAAAGCAAAAGCAAAAAGCCTGCCAAAAGCAAGAAAAAGCCCAGGAGCAAAGAGAGCTGAAACTACGAGAGAATACTCTTGAAATGGCTGAGCAGAATCGGAAAAAACAATATAGAAGCTCATGATGGTGCAATGATAACGATGCAAAGAAACAGCCTTGAGGGAAGCCACAACAATCTGTCTAACATCGCTTGAAATACACCGACCCACAAAACTTAGAGATCGTTGATCTGATGCCGCAAAACAGGAGCTTAGACATTGCTAGCGGGAACATTCTTGAGCTGTAAGCCACTATTTGGACAGTATGTAAGAACTTTTCGGAGACAGAAATATTAGCCTCGGGACCGAAATACTTGTTTTCAACATGAGGAGATAGCTCTTTAAGGTTCAATGGGAAGTCTTCTTAGAGGGAACATTATCATCTGTCTCAGGCGTTGGAAGCGATTTTTGTAGGCTCCTTCCTTCTTTTGTTGCTCTCTTTTTGTATCCTCGTGTTTCTTCCATTTTAATCTCAATGAAAGTTTGGATGTTTATCTCTCTCTATATGTTATTACTCTGCTCTTAGAAGCTCCTCAAAATAGTACAAACATGTTTTTTTTTTTAAAAAAAACCCCACTTATCATGGAAGGGAGAAGAAACATAAAGCTCCTTGATCATCCCTATCCAATCTCTTGATTTGAGTCTAAACAAGGCCGAACTCCTTGAAAACTTAGTTCCACGCTTCAATAGCCATCTCGCACCACTGGTTCTTACAATGGGCCAAAACCATTTACACAATGGTGTTATAGATTCTTACACTGGGCAAGTTAATTTAATGTCATGAGCTACCTTTGGATCCCAAAATGTTGAAGTTCAAGCCATTTTTAGTTTAGCCACTGTACTTTGGAGGCTTACTTGACATCTCTCGTTCATGTTACTTATTAGGGAGTCATATATTAGGCTTTGACATTTAATATGAAGAATGAAGATAATTGAAGGGATACAAATATGTTCTCTCTGGAGTTGGTGTTTGGTGTGGTGCCTGGCAGGGAAAGCCGGTCTTTGTTTGAGGAGATTGTGATGAACTTGTTATTCCTTATAAGAGGAGGGTCTTGTGACAAACTTGTTTTTCTATCTTGCGACATCAAAATATTTTAAGATCAGACGGTATGTTTTGTGACAAAAGTTGATATACACGTAAGTTGGTCTGAACAGTCACAGATATCAATAAATAAATACAATAAAAGAAGCTAAAGCTCCAAATACAAAGCTTCAAGAAAAGAAAGGAACAAAAAAAGACTGAAATAAAAAAAAAACTAACCAACAACCAAGCAAATTTAAAGAGAAAAAGAAAAAAGAACTAAGACAAGTAAGAAAGGACCACCAGTTAAGATGAATAGTAGACGGGGAGTACCTCTCAAAAAATTTGGAAAGAGTGCACCAGGACGGAAGTCTGTTTTATTCTTTTGCACGAGTCTGTTCTTGTTGGAAGTTCAATGATTTTTTTGCGGGCTTTTTTAGTATGAGCTTGCATATTTCGAATGAAAGCGCATTTCTTATAAGAGAAAAAAGAGAGTATAAATGTGGATGCTAATTTGCAGAATTCTTTTATTTGCAGAGCAACCCAGGTTGGGGATTTGACAAGAAATGCCAGTTCATGGACAAGCTTGTGAGGGAGTTCTCCCAGCAATCCAAGTAGGTTACCAAAGTTTCATGGACATTAAGAATTATAAAAGTACACTCCTAAAATGAAGCTACTTATTAATTTGGTTTTGAGATATTACAGGTTTTACAGTTTCCCTTTGTGGTGTATCAGAAGGATGTTTTTATTTATTTATTATTTTTTTTGTAGTCTAACCTTGCTGCAAGTTGTATTATTGCATTATTGAAGTATTGCTTCATTTTTTTTGGAGGGCAATAATGACTGTTTTTGTCAACAAGCTGCACTGAAATTTTCTTTTTGTGTTTTACAATAATCACCTTTTTGCTACTCTTGCACTTCCCTATTCCTGTCATAAGGTACTTCTAAAACTCAATTTTGTTGAGTTTGAGCATTGTATTGTAAGTACTATGTAAAATGAATGCATATAGGTGAGTTTGAAACAAATTGAATAGCAAGGATTGGCTTAGCTTACTCAAATACTGTTGAACTCTATGGGGGTAGGGATAAAAAATACTCTTCCTCTTGGATTTTGAAAACTTTCTCTTTGACTAAAAATTTCTTCTTCTCTTGGTTAAAGAAATTTTTAGTCTAGTATTTTTAACTTATGAATTGGTTTTATGTCAACATTAGTTGTTTAATTAATTGAATTGTTAGTTTGATAATTAAAATTAGTTTTAAAAAATTATTTCTCTTTGACTATTCTTTATTATTTATTTTGTCTTTATTATTTTTACCTTGGTTTTTTGATACATAGAAAATTATCTAAAGTTAACTAGTATTTTTTGATAAATGTTATCATTCAATGTCAATTGTAATTAACTAGTATGTTTTAGTTAGTTGTACAACCATTTTTAACACGTTTTAATTTTTTTTAAAGAAAATGTTAAATTTTAAAATTGATAAAAAGAAATTTATGAAATTAAAGAAATCATAAAGTTACAAATGAATTCTAAATTTTAATATTATTTTTTATACATGAACAATACTATGTTATCCTTCCGTTGTAAAGAAGTGAACAAATTTAATCCAATAACTATTTGGTGGAAAGTTATAAAAAATAGTTATAGTTATGAATTTCAACTTCAAACCATTACTACGATATTTCAAATATTCAATTAATTGCATATTCTCACAAACATATAAAGAGACATTTTTATTAGTAGAAATATTCTTTAAAAGTTTTTGAAAGGTAACAATATATTAACACAACCTTAGTAAACCACGTAAATTTTGTGTGTTTCTTCTTCTCTCTTGCATTCTCTTTATCTTCGTTACGATTGTTGATTGCCGTTTTTATAACAATATGGTATCAGAGCCTAGAGTTCGAATTTTTGTAATTGTTTTTCATCAATCGTTTTCAAGATGTTTGACATTAACGTGAAAGTCGAAAAATTTACTAGAGGGATCAGTTTCGGTTTATGGCAGATTAAGATGCACGCTCTGTTGAAGCAGCAGGGTCTGTGGAAGCCTCTTACTGCCAAATGGAATGATGCAAAATTAGATGAAGATGAGGAGTTGATGAGCCTAGAAGAAAAAGCGCATTCGACTATCATACTTTGTCTTGCAGCGATGTCATCGCTGAAGTCACAGATCAAGTAAAGGATGCCGATTTGTGGTTAAAGCTCGAGAGTCTGTATATGACGAAGTCTTTGACCAAGAAATTGCTTTTAAAGCAATAATTATTCAACCTCCGTATGTCTAAAGGTACGCTTCTTAAAGATCATCTAGATAAGTTAAATACGATATTAATGGATCTGCGTAATATCGAAGTTAAGATAGATGATGAAGATGCCACTTTAATTCTGTTGGTATCTTTGCCGCTGCCGTATGAGAATTTCGTCGATTCATTTATTTTTGTCAAGGATACGCTGTCTCTAGATAAAGTAAAAAATTATTTACTTATTAGAGATGACCATCATAGGGTTGCTAGCACAACAAAAGTTGGAGTGTCTAGTTTGGTTGCAACAGGAAGCAAATGTCGAAAGTCTGGAAAGAAGAAGCTGAAGGAATCTGCACCAAATTTTAAAGGCTAAAAAACGTATAATTCCAAGGCTAACGACACTTGCGCTTACTGCAAGAAAAAGAGACATTGGAAGCGTGATTGTCCTCGCAGTAACACTTACTAACCTGATAAAAAGGATGGTTCAGCAGTCGTCGCTAAGGTTGATGGTAGCTTAGAAGAAGATCTGGCCCTAGCTGCAAATGATCACACTTTTCTAAAGGTGTGTGGGTCCTCGATTCAGGTGCTTTGTATCACATGTGTCTGAATAGGGAGTGGTTTTCAACGTATGAGCAGATTGATGGTGATAATGTATCAATGGCAAACAATTCAGTCTACGAGGTAGTTGGGATTGGCTCAATCAGGATACGAATGCACGACAGGTTATTCTACGTTTTGAATGATGTACGACATGTTCCATTAATGACCAGGAGTTTGATATCTCTCAGTACACTAGACAACAAAGGTTTTAGTTTTGAAGGTGAAGGTGGAGTCATGTATGTTTGCAAGGATTCAAAGGTAGTTATGAAAGGTACAAAACGTGGAACTCTGTATTTTTTGGTAGGTTCAACGTTGAATGGGTTTGTTGCAGTGGCATCGGTTGTAGTTCAAAAAGAGGACATGACTAAGTTATGGCACATGAGACTTGGTCACATGAGTGAAAGGGGTATGCAGATTCTGTCGAAGAGAAATCTTTTATGTGGACATAAAGTGCAAGACTTGCGAACACTGTGTATTTGGTAAACAGCCGCAGCAAGTTTCCAAAGGGAGTCTACTGTACCAAGGGTACACTTGATTATATCCACGCTGACTGTTGGGGTCTTTCTCGAGTTGAATCAGTTGAAGTTAGCAGGTATTTTGTTTGTCTATTATTGATGATTTTTCAAGAATGACTTGGATTTTCATGATGAAATAGAAAAGTGAAGCCTTCAAGAATTTCAGACAATAGAAAGTTCTGGTGAAAAATCAAACAGGGAAGAAGGTCAAGTGACTTCGAACTGATAACGGCCTTGAATTTTGCAGTTCTGAGTTTGATGAATTCTGCAAAAATGAAGGGATTGTTCGGCATCATAGTATCAGGCACACTCCTCAACAGAATGAGGTAGCAGAACGTATGAACCGAACTTTACTGGAGAGAGCAAGATGCATGCTCTCTAATGCTAGGTTAACTAGAAGATTTTGGGCAGAAGCAATGAATACAGCGTGCTATCTGATCAATAGTGGGCCTCACACAGGTATTAACTGTTAGACACCATACGAGGTATGGCCGGGTAAGCCTGTAATGTTTACTATCATGTCAGTGAGGGAAAGTTAGAGCCTAGAGCCAAGAAGGGTGTTTTTGTAGGTTATGGTAGTGGAGTTAAGGGATACCGAATATGGTCTCCTTCTGAAAATAGAGTTATCCTTAGCTGAAATGTTACCTTTGATGAGAACTCTATATGTAACTCCATTGAGCAGTCTACAGTTGTAGGGAAAATTAGTGGTGTTGATAAACAGGTGGAGCTGGATTTCAGTTCTGATAGAAATGAATTACAGTACTACGGTGGAGAATTAGACCAACATGCTATTATAGACGAGTCAGATATGCCTACTGATCAGTCAGATTCGCTTGATCAGCCAGATATTACTATAGAAACAATACCACTGATCGATCTTCTAGTATGGAAATTAGAAATTCGAGTATAGCTCTTAATAGAGCTAGGAGAACTAGAGTTCGAGCTCCAGTCAAATATAGTTTTGAGGATATGGTTGCTTATGCACTACAGGTCGCTGAAGAGGTGGACACTTATGAACCGATTACCTATAAAGATGTTGTTTCATGCTGTGAGTCAGAGAAGTGGCTTGCTGCAATGGGTGATGAAATGGAGTTTCTAGATAAGAATCAGACTTGAGAGTTAGTCAAACGACCAAAGGAAAGGAAGATTGTGACTTGCAAATGGATTTTCAAGAAAAAAGAGGGAATATCGCCTACCGAGGGGTTAAAGTATAAAACTCGTGTAGTTGCAAGAGGGTTCACTCAGAGGAAGGGTGTTGACTATAATGAGATATTCTCACTAGTAGTCAGACACACTTCTATCAGGGTTCTACTAACTATGGTAGCACATCAGAATTTAGAACTTGAGCAACTAGATGTGAAGACAACTTTTCTGCATGGAGAGTTGGATGAAGAGATTTATATGACCCAACCAGAGAAATTTCAGTGTCTTGGAAAAGAAGACTATGCTTGCATGCTGAAGAAGTCCTTGTATGGACTGAAGCAATCTCCAAGGCAGTGGTACAATAAGTTTGACAACTTTATGATTGAGCTCAGCTAAAACAAAAGTCTGCATGATTGTTGTGTGTATCACGACAAGTGCAAAATGGTTCTATCATCTATTTGGCTCATTCTCATAGCTGTTAAGTTGAAATTTAATATTCAGAGGTTGAAAGACTTGCTGAGTGCTGAGGTTGAGATGAAATATATGGGTGCTGCTCAGAAAATCTTGGGTATGAAGACTTATAGGGAAAGGGAAAAGAAGAAGCTCTTCTTGTCACATAAGGGTTACATTCAAAAGATTTTGCCAAGATTTGGCATGTCATCAGCGAAGCCTATAGATACCCCAAGTGCTGTTAATATTCGGTTATCTTCAGAATTCGCACTGCAATCTGAAGCTGAGAAGGAATACATGTCCTGCGTTCCTTATGCTAGTGTAGTTGGTAGCTTAATGTATGTTATGGTTTGCACTAGACCTGACCTCACCCATGTTGTTAGTGTTGTCAGTTGGATATGGGACAACATGGAAAAGAAACTGGCAGGCTGTGAAGAGGATTTTTCGTTACCTTAGAGGTACATCTGATGTTTGTCTTGTTTATGGGAATGAGAGGCAATGCTGCCGGGTTATTCTAACTCTAACTATGCTGAGGATGTTGACAGTAAAAGATCAATGATTGGTTATGTTTTCACTTTGGGTGGATCTGTTGTGAGTTGGAAGGCTACTTTACAGCCTACAGTGACTTTGTCTACAACTGAGGCAGAATATATAATATTGACAGAAGCTGCTAAAGAGGGAATCTGGTTGAAAGGATAAGTTGGTGACCTTGGTTTGCATCATGATCATGCAGTAGTGTACTGCGATAGTTTGAGTGCTATATGCCTTGCGAAGGATCAAGTTCATCATAAAAGAACTAAGCACATAGATGTGGGATATCATTTTCTACGAAATGAGAAAAGAATAAAGGTTCTGAAAGTGGGCACTGCTGATAATCCTGTCGATATGTTCACCAAAATAGTGTCGCATGGCAGTTTCCAGAATTGCTTGGACTTGCTAAACGTTTATAGTTGCTGAGGTCCCTAGAGGACCATCTGAGGCAGAGAGAAGCATCTGAGTTTGTTGTGCATATGGTATACATATGTTTTTTGGTATTCATCTGAATCTGTTATACTTCTGAATCTAGAATACATTTGAGTCTGGTATTCATTTAACATACATCTGGTATACTACTGGTACAATCTGTTGCATCTAAAGGAGAGTTCAAGTCAAGGTGGAGATTTGTTGAGATATGCCTTGAACGCACCAATTCCCTGTGATTAGTAGTCAGGGGTCTCGCTGCCCGGTCAGCGAGTGGGGGTGCGGGGGCAACGCCCCCGTTGCAAAAACGCATTATGCATTTGCATGCGCAAATGCATCTGCATTCGTTTAGCGCACGCTAACGCATATACATACATACATACATACATACATAGATATATACATACATACATATATATACATACAT
>JBBMKA010013957.1:0-32608 GCA_037833695.1 Sechiopsis laciniata
AATATTTTTCTTTAATAATTAACATTATAGTTGAAATTTATAGATATTTTCTAAGAAAATCTAATTATTTAAAATTACTGTCCAAAAAACTATTTGAAAAATGTAAAAAAAAAAAAAAAATCTCCACGGGGAATCCTCGCCCCGATCCCTGAGAAAAAAGGGGATTTTTTCGGGCACGGGGATAAAATTAGGGGGCGGGGACGGGGACGGGGAAGCCATTCCCCGGCCCCGTCCTGTAGACATCTCTGCCCTGAATCTGAGTATCAGGCATTTGCTCATGTCACGTGTGAAATTCATTGGATTAGCTCATTAATTTAAGAACTTCATGTACCGCTTGCTGAATCTCTCATTACTTGGTGTGATAACCTCAGTGTATCGGCTCTGGCTCGTAATCCTATTGTTCATGCTCGAACGAAGCATATTGAAATTGATATTCACTTCATTCGCGACCAGATTCTTCGGAAACAACTTAATGATCGATATGTTCCCACAGATCATTAACTTGCAAATTGCCTCACCAAGGAATTCTCGGGTTATCGATTCCAGATTCTTGGAACAAACTCGGCCTCTCCACATACTCGCCGTGTTTGAGGGGGGATGTTAAGGCCCAAGCCCAAGTTGTCTTTTCTAATTGACTAGCCATACCATTTATATTTAATTGATTTGTTATTATGTAGATTTGTATATCTGTGCTCAATGTAAAACCTTATCCTCTTGTACTTTCCCTCGTTTGGTGGGGCTCATTATTTGACTATGTAATCAAGCCCTCTGAGTTGTCTTGTTCACGGCTTCTTTCCATCTGCTTTCCATTTTCTCTTTTACTCTAAAATTTAGCTGAGCCTCGTTGGTAGAGGCTTTGGGATCTCTAATTTATACTCTTTTGGAGGTCTCATATTTAAACCACACAAGTGAATTTTGATTGTAAAATCTATTTTGTCTCTCATATTTCGGCTTTGGGATAAGTAATAATGGTGTGGGCAACTATTAAGCCAATGAGTGGCACTGATTTCTCTTTATCAAAAAAAAAAAAAAAAAAAGAAAGAAAGAAAGAAAGAAGAAGTAAGACTTAAAAGAATGAAGGAACTATGTACCTAGCAAATTTGCTTCTACAGGTGCTATACAAACCAAAACGTCTGCCTAAGTAAAATGAAGGCATACTTAATCTATTAATTCCTGGTTCTTAGTTTGAGTAATTATTAGCGTGGAGGATATATAGTATAAAATACCTGGAGTATTATTCAGTTTGAGTTTATTGTAGATCTATCTATAGACAACAATGTGCATATATAGACAACACTAATGGTTGGTATTAGTAAAAGAAAAACAATAAAATGCAATCTAAATGTAGTAGAGTCAAGTAAGGAGTTGTATTGCGTGAATAGTCAAGAGACATCGTACCTAAACATTATATCCTTGCCACCTAGTAAGTATGAGAGGTCATCTTGACAAGCATCATATAAAATTAATGGAGTTATAAGTATTTCAACTATTAGTAGCTTGTAAGATTTAAAAAAAAAGAAGAAGAAGAAACATATGAGAATGTTAGCTACATGGCTTTTGTGTTGACAAAAAAAAGGGTTAAAGACGCGTAATGATGAGGTTGATTTATTTATGAAAAATTGATGTAATTTTTTAAAATAAATGTATGTTTGTTAAAAGGCCAAGTGTGGTAGAGTTTGTTGGAGTACTTAGAGGGTGGGAGTTGGAAAAACTGATTTGTTATGGGATTAAAAATGCAAACTTGTTGTTGAGATATGTCTTGAACGAATGAATGTTCTACGATTAGTTAGTCGGAGATCTCGCTGTCCGATCAGCAAGTGGAGGTTTGGGGGCAACACTCCCAAAACCTCTACAAAATTTGTATTTGTTATTTAATGGACTTTATGTATTTTGGGCAATAAAGTTTAACTAAAGTTTCTATATAAACTCAAATTAGACCCTAGTCGCCCAATGATGTTCATTTTATATTTTTGCTCCCTTTAATAAAAATCGTGCTTCTCTCTACCCGTGGACTAGCTAACACAATGTATGTTTTTTTTCTTCTTCTACATTTTCTTTATCTTCATTTTCGATTGTTAATTGCGGTGTACATAACACTTGTGATGTTTTATATTTGCAATTGGAAAAAGAATAAGGAGGTGTTTGGGATTTGGTATTGAGGAAAGAAGAGGAAGGGAAAGGAGTTAAAATTTCCCAACTCCATGTTTGTGTTTATGACATCAACCTTTCCTCACCTCCTCCTCAACTTTTCCTCAATCTCTCCTCTAACATCACATCAAATCTTTTATTTAATCTTTTAAATTTCACATCAAACATTTTTCTAATTTTCAATCATATAATATAAGGGCTTTTGCATGTATAGCAAAATAGGACAAAATATTTCCATGAATAGCAGAATTTCAAAAGTAATTCTTTTGTAGCAGAAATTTCAAACAGGCCTGGTGAATGACTAAATAGCCCACGACTCATTCTTTTTTTATTTGACTAAACAACTCATTTCACAAACTCCTTCAATCACACACACAAATTCTTTCAATCACCCACTTCCCAAATCCACAAATCCACAAATTGCCGATTTTCCTCGCTTCCGTCGATCTCTGACTGTTACTTCGCAATTCTCCTTCTAAGCTCTTTTTCCAACTTTTGTCTTATCTCTTTCTCGATTCATTTTGAGTTACTTCGAGTTCGTTGATCTTCTATTTTGTTCTGATTTTGTGTTTCTCAACTGTTGATTCGGTTTTGTGTTGCTTTGAATCGTGTTTTACTTGATTAGATCTTTCAATTCAATTAACTTTTTGTTTGATTTTCTAATTTATAGTTGTTACAACATACTTTTGGCTTAGGTTTAGTGTAATCAAGGTTGTTTAGTTTGATTCTGATTTTTTTTCCCTTTTTAGTTGATTAGTGTTTCAATCTGTGTTTTGAATGACAGTAAATGTGTATTTAATGAGCGACTCATGCTGTATCTCTAGAAACAATTGTTTTGAGATTTCAATTTCTACTTTTTATATTTCGTTTATTGAAATTTTGTTTTCCTTGCCAGAATTCGAACTTTTTGGGTGTCGGTGGGAATATTTAGGTTTCATTCTATCAACAAGTCAAAAATAGATGTACGACTTAGGCTTAAACCTTCTATCACCTAGGCATAAACATTCTATCACATATGCATAAACCTTCTATCACCTATGCATAAATCTCATATCACTTAGGCATAAACCTTCTATCACCTATGCATAAACCTTCTATCACCTATGCATAAGTCTTCTATCACTTAGGCTTAAACCTTCTATCACCTATGCATTAACCTTCTATCAACAGCTGTGCATAAGTCTTATATTTGAGCATTCCTAAAAATAGATGTATGAACCTTCTATTATTTAGGCATAAACATTCTATCACATATGTATAAACCTTCTATCACCTATGCATAAACTTTCTATCACTTAGGCATAAACCTTCTATCACCTATGCATAAACCTTCTATCACCTATGTATAAGTCTTCTATCACTTAGACAGAAAACCTTTTATTACTTATGCATAAGCCTTCTATGACTTAGGCAGAAACCTTCTATCACCTATGCATAAACCTTCTATCACCTAGACAGAAACCTTTTATCACTTAGGCAGAAACCTTCTATCACTTAGGCAGAAACATTCTAGTGTCTTCTTTAAAATGAGTTATATTAGTTTTTAACTTTTGTGTTATAAAAAAGGGAAAAGGAAAAAGGTGGTAAGATTGACTTTTTCTTTATTAAATTATTCAACTGATTGAATTTTATATAATGATTGAGTTTATCAACTGAAATGAAGTTAACTTTTGTGTGTTCCTTTAATACTTGCAGGCTGCGAAAAAATATAGACCAAAGGTTGTTGCTCAAAGGACAAAGAGGCCAACTAGGTCTACTAAGAAAACATTGGAGAATGCATCTGTAGAGAGGATGACCAAAATTCAAAAGGAAAATAAGAAAGGAAATGGCAAGAAAGACGTAATTCAAGCTGCAATTCAAGCTATAGATTATCTAGAGAAGAATTCTCCAACGAAGAAGACTCAAGAGTTATCATCCAAGTCCCCACCAGTTAGGCAATCACCAAGATTGCATGTGGAAGCTCCATCTTTCAATTTAAAGATTACTCAAATGAATGATTGAAAATCTGTTAGCTTTGTATAGTTTTGTATTGTATGTAGGTCGAACAATTAGTCCATTTACTTTTTGAACAATTACTTATGTTTTGGTTGTAATTAAACAATTACTTCAAATAGAATGAAATGATGAAAGCTTTTGTTTCATCAGTTTGCTTTTGCTCTGTTATGAAATTGCTTCTTATATTTGAACATTTGGGTACTGTTTGTTGCAGTGAAGGACAAACAGAGTAGATAGATAGATGATAGCAGCAAAAAGTCTTGGTTACCTATTTTCAAACTTAAACTTTCTGATGATTTTCTATAGTTTGTACCATTATTGCATTTTCTCATCATTCATATGATTTTGAGCTTTGTTGCTGTCAATGACTTCCATCATACATTTCCAAATTTCTGGTTTTCATTGTTTTTTCTTTTCACTTTCATTGTTGTTGTCAATGATAATGGGTCATCGTAGAATGCAGGGTGAACAAGAACGGTATCCATTTGATTTTTATCAGTTTACTTGTGCCAATTTAGTTGATTTTAAGCTTCATGCATTTTACTTCCATTATTGTTGTCAATGACTCAGTTCCATTGTTGATTTTGCTATGTTATTAGTTTACTTGTGCCAGTTTAGTTGGATTTTCATATCTCATAAATTCTATCCCTAGCAAATGATAGATTCTATCACTAGCAAATAATACATTCTATCACTAAGAAGCCGATAGATTCTATCATTTAAAAGTCGATAGATTCTATCACTCAGAAGCCGATAGATTCTATCACTAGAAATGATAGATTCTATCACTAAGAAGCCGATAGATTCTATCACTAAGTAGCTGATAGAATTTTCGAAGAAATCGTTCAAGCCTGCAAAATAACAGAAATGAAGTTGCAAACGAATTTTCGGTGCTATTGCTGAAATTGGCTATGAATTTTCGATGCAAAACCACATAAATGAAGCTTCGAAAGAATTTCCGGTGAATTGCGAAATATTTTGTTAGGGCGTGGATCGTTCTCTAGGGGTTTAGGGGCGACAGAAGCTTGCCAAAATAATGAAGAGAAAGGAATTTTCTGAATTGATTTCTCATCTCATGGACGAAGTTCTTGTCGAGGATGGAATTGTTGAGTGAAATTTTGACAGCAAGCTGGAAGGAAGCCATTCGGCTATTGGCTGAGTTCGTTCAAGATGGAACCAAGAGCTTTGCAAAAGATTTTCCGATGAATTGCGAAAGAATTTTGGTGAAATCGATAGAAGCTGAAGCCGAATTGGAAAGAAATTAGCTCGTGGAGATGGAGAGAAGTGATGTCGTTGAAAATAAGAGGGAAAGGGCAAAATTGGAAAGAAAAAGCAGCGCCCCAAATTCTGCTACAAATGAATTATTTTGGAAAATTTGCTACAAATATAATACAATAACCAAAATATGCTCTCGGGGGTAAATTCCCTATAATATAATATAAAATATCTTTTATCTAATGTTATCAAATATCACATCAAACTTTCTCTAATTTTCAACTACATAATATAAAATAAAATATATTAAATTAATTAATTAATATAAATATGCAATGATTACATTAAAAAAATATAAAATAAATACTTTTTACAAAAGGGAAAGAATCAATGAATACTCATTTTATCAAACAAATAAAATCGTAGCAACAAATAATAACTGCCGGGTAGGGGCAGAAGCAGAAGCAGTTGATATAGACCCGTGCGTGTTCACACGCAGTTCCCTAATCCAATTACTCATTAATTTTCTTCCTCATTTTCTTTCGTGTTTATGCAAATCCTAATCGAAATCCATGTCCAACTCCAAGAAGATTGTCCTCAAGAGCTCCGTTGGCGAATCGTACGAGGTTGGCGAGGCCGTGGCCCTCGTATCTTAGACCAACAGTCACATGATTGAGGACGACTGCAGCGCCACGACATCCCTATTCCCAATGCCAACCACAAGATCCTCGCCAAGGTCATCGATCATTTCTCCTTTCTGTTCTATTTTTTGCAATCATCTTGACTCTTGATTATCATGTTCCATTTTACTTTTATCCCATGTGGTCTTGCATCTTCATTTTTTTTATGCCTTACTCTTGCTAGTTTGATGTTGTAGCTTAGAAAAATGCTCGATCTTTTGGTGAATGCATCTCAATGTCGTTATGCACTTTGTCAATATCCAAATTGTCTGAATGTGAAGGACCTTTCTCGACATGGGATAGTATGCAAAACACGTGCATTTGGTGGTTGTCTTCTCTGCATGAAAATGTGGCATCTCCTTCTACTACATGCTCGCGCTTGCAAGGAATTTCAATGCCATATACGCCGTTGCAGGTAATGTTGACATCTTTTCAGCAAGAACAAGTCTTTCTGTTTCTTTCATTTTCTTTTTCATTTTTGGGTTTATCCATGCTCGGAATGATTTTAATTCATGTATTTCCCATAAGTTTTCTTGAAACTTAAATGCGGTGGTGTCAACTATCATGAGTTAGTAGAATTGTCAAATAAGATTTTTAAAATCATAAAGTCCTTAAAAGTTTTAAGTTCAATCTATTGTGACTACTTATTTAGTAATTAAGTTTTTAGGAGTTATCTTATCAACCAAATTAGTAGAGTTAGACTTTTGTCTCATAAAAATAGTTGATATACGCATAAATTGGTCTGAACATTTACAAATAAACCAAACTACATGTATGAGGATCAAATAATTATTGGGTGAGAATATTGAAGGTGCATGTAAATTGACTATTTGAATTGTGATTGTGACTGTATAATACATTTATGTGTGCATTATTATGTGTGGAAAGTGAGATTTATTAGAGAGGTTAAATGTGTAATGTAAATACAGAGATCTGAAAGAGCACTTAACAACTCTGGTTAGTTGAAACTAAATGGGGACAAAACTGACGCTACAGGTTTACAAATATTCAGCTTTTAGAGAACAATTCTTTCATTCTATATCCACGATCCACGGCTTCACTTTTTCCCCCAATAGAACATGCGATCCCACCAAAACTTACCACTAACCAATACATATGGTAGAAATTGTGGATTTGAAGAGCTTTTGAATTGCAAAACTCATAAAATTTTATGAATAATAATTAATTAAAAATTAAAACTCATAAATTCCATAATAAATTCTCTCCACAAAACTGTAGGGAATATGTATGTATGGTGAACGTGGGCAAAGTTTAATTTTTAATTTATAAATACGTTTTTATAATTAACATTATTATTAAATACCATAAATCGTCTCCAAAGGGTGGCACAGTGGTTGGAGACTTGAGTTTTGAGAGTATGTTTCTCTCAAAGTTCCAAGTTTGAGACTCAGCTGTGACATTACTCGTTTGTTACCCTTGTTTCAAAAAATAAAAATAAAATTTTGTTTGGGATTCAGTGAGATGAAATGAGATACCTATGAGATAGTAACCAATTGCTCCAATTTCAATGAGAAAGGTTTTGAATGTGCTTCTTGTCCACTAGTGGTGCACCCTATTTATTGGGGGTGCCATTCATCATGAAAATCTTAAAGTGGGTTGTTCTGAGTAATTCTTGGACAATTAGAAATAATTTGGAAGTGTCTTTACTTTCAAAGCCTATTTTAATGCTTTTCTTTAATTTTACTCCAAAAATCTTAGTCTGTTGTGTCTTTCAATTATTGTGGTAAGAGAAGAAGCTAATTGGTAAGGGAATTTCTACAATAGTGACAGTTGAGCGCTTCCTTCGAAAAGTCTTCGTTCCTCTACGGTTTGGAAGCTCTTCACTCATGTTTTGGTGGGTTCTTGCTCCTCAATAATAAACATATCGATAGGTCTAACACCAATGTCTTTTTTAACGTCAACCAATGTAGTGTTGACTATTTATTACTGGCCTTTTACGTTGGGATCAACCATTCCTTTATGTAAAAAGGTCGGTTCAAAAGGTATCTTAGATCGTTTTAGAAGTTTGTAGCTTTACAGCTTTTCTTCTTTTATTTGGTTCTGGTCTGAGCTGTGGATCAATGTCAAAGTTCTTGTATGCTTTTTTTGTTCTTCATTTTTTATTTTCCATTGTTGGGAGTTTTTTTGTTGGGAGTTTTTCAATATTATGTAATGAAGTTATTTTATCTTAAAAAAAAAAAAAAGTTCTTGCCATCTAATTTAATTTTAAATGTGATAGGTTGCATTTTCAAAACAATGTATATAATTGGTTCATAACTAATTGATAAACTTTAGAAAAATAATTTCTAAAGCTAAATTAAGATTTTAATTACGGAATGAGTCGGTGACGCAATTAATTATCTTGTTTGTTTGGTGTTAATCCATTTCAACTCACGATCACGAATTAAGATTTTTATTTACGGAATGAGTCTATGTAGAGTTTGTTGGTCTCCTTCCTTAATTTGTACAAAAATAAAAAATAAATTAAGATTTTAATTTATATAATTAATTCATAACTAATTAATTTATAGATTTCATTTAAAAAATGTTAATTTATAGAATTCTTCAAAAAAAAAAAAAAAAAAAGGACGAAGGGAACCGTTTTGTTATGCTAAATATGGCTGGCCTAAATCTAAATCCCCAAATGTCTTCAAAAACAAAAAAGAAATCTTAATCCCCAAATCATTCCATCTTGAACCCAGAGTTCAAAAAATATGCAGATTCCAAAGAAACATCAAATTTAGATTTGTTAAGGTTCCAATTTCAAAATTTTTAAATCCCTCAATTTTATCTCACTTAACTTCAATTTAGATCAGGTATAATCTAAAAGAAGAAGAAGAAGAACTAGGTATAGAAAATCGTTTTTGCCCTTTCCCAATTTCTACAATTTTTGTTTTTGTTGGGTTTAAATTAGTAGTTGTTGTTGGAAAGATGTAGATCAAGAATTTGAGTTTCCTTGATAGAAGCTCGTCTCCATGTAACTTTACTGTTGACATCAAAAAGTTCGTCGCCGGAGTGAAAAATATTTTCTGTTGTCTCAGTCGCAGTCGTCGCCGAATCTTCGCCATGCGCCAGAGCCGCTGCGTGTCGTGGAGCCGCCGTCACCGGAGTTGTTTCACCGGCCAATTTCTGGAGTTGACAAGGTAAAGGAGATGATGGGGAGGAAGAAGGAGAAGTTGAAAAAGAGAGGAATTTTTCATTTGGGAACACTGTAGAACATCGTACGGAGATGTTCATTCAAACAACTCAAATCAAACAAGATGTTGGGCCAAAATCTAACATCTCACCTCATCTCAACTTGAAACAAACAGCCCCTTCAGGTGAATGTGAACATGGAAAAAGAGGGATTCGAGGCTGGCCATTACCTGGTGAAACAAATTCATAAACTAATTGTTTATATATAATATTCCCAAGGTTCAAACAAATTCAAAATATCAAGCCATATTGCAATCTATGCCTTATAAAATGACAATCAAGCTCTATATACTTCTGTCCTTTCATGAAACATAAGATTATGGAGTGGGCTATATATACTACCGTTTGATTATCACCGAACAAAAGGGAAGTCCGTAATGGTATGCGAAGTTCATTAACTTGAGAGGACAACCATACCAGCTCACAAATAGTGTGCGCCATGGCGCGATACTCGACCTCAATAGTGGATCGGGATCACGAGAAAACCAAAGACTCACCAAGAAAGATGAAAATCCAGTTGTAGAGCGGTGTGTATCCGAATAGGAAGCCTAGTCGGAGTCAACAAAGACGCGTAGTTAAAATGAAGAAAATGAAGAATGCCACGACCTGAAGACTATTTCAAATATCGGAGAAAATGATGAACAACAGTAAAATGAGATTTGGCGAGTCGAGACACAAATTGGCTCAATCGATTAACGACAAAAGAAATGTTAGGTACAATAGATGGACAATGAGTCGATAGAGAACACCCCTAATCGAGTTGAGAACAAAGACATCAGCCCCAATCAGTATGATGTCGTTGACATAAACCACCTTGGCTATGAAATTAGCACCCGATCCGCGAACAAAAAGCTAGTAATCGGCCTTGGTTTGAACGAATCCGTGTTGAAGGGTGTTGAGTTGTTCAACTTGATTCCCTCGTGGACGATATACTCTGTGACCCATGTGTTTGGGATGAAGCTAGATGGGCGAATTACCAGCCGTTGGATCAAGGAGTTGATCGAGATGATCTGGTACGTGTTGTTGAGCTGTGAATGAGCTTACGTCACATTGTATCTTGTACAATTGGTCCCCATAGGTAGGTTGGGCTCGTGCTCAAAGAGAAGAAGAGTAGTCGGATAGAAATTGATTGAGGTGTATACGAGTTGGGTTGGGTTGAGTTGAATTGGGTTAAAGGTAAATTTTGAACCAATCCAACCTAATCTTATATTTTCAGGTTGCGTTGGGTTTGATTCATCGATTCATACAAAATGCGTAATTTTGTTTGAAAATAATTTAATAGGTGAAAATAAATACAACTATTCAATATATATTAACACTTTTTTACACTATTTATATTTTTCATCGTTTTTTATTATTAATATGTACATGATCATATTAATTAGACATATAACTGATTTAATAATAATAATAATAATAATAATAATAATAATAATAATAAATATCACTTATTCACGTGAATAAGTTTTGGGGTTTTTTTTAGGAATACGCCAAATTGGAAAAATATTTACGATACTAGGAAATTTTTTTAGCAATTATACTCAAACATACGGTATAATTAATACTCATCATATGATATTATTAATACATAATACTATATTAATACACAATAATGTACTCATAACATATTTAGTGTATTAATAATACATAATACTATATTAATACCCTAATTTATAATGTATAACGAGTATTAACCATACTGTATGTTTGACTATGGATACAAATATTTTCAAAATTTGCCTACATCTGCAATTATTTTGTGAAATTGGACTATCCACCACAATTTCTCTAAGTTGATGAATTGGATTGCCAATAAGTATAATAGCTCAGTGATATAAATGTAATCTCATAACCAAAATCCCTTTTACTCGGTTGTAGTTTAACAAAAAAAAAAAAAAGATGAATAAGATTTTTTGTGTGTTTTTCTTGACAAAATTAGGTTTTTTTTTTGTTAAATTGCATCTTATTATCATTTTTCTTACTAGTGTTATATTAAAAGGGAGGATGTTGAAAGATGTATGTCATAAAAAGTTTTTAATGTATGTGTAGTTAAAAATAAATTAAAATTGAGTATATAACAAAAACTACTATCTTGAATTTTAACCTCATAGAAACCAACATTTGCAAATTACCACCACACTACTGCTCTGTTTCTTCACTATTTGAGCACGTTTAATATTTATTTCGGTTCGCGCTGAGCCGAATCAAAATTACACTAACCCGAATCTAAAACGAAAATTTCAATTATTTATATTTTCAATCTAACCCAAATAAAAAATTTCAGATCTCTATATTTTCAAGCCAATCTATATTGAAAAAAATTTCAACCCAACACAACTCTATTAATTGTGTTGGGTAGTTTGGGTTCGTCAAGTTAGTGATTCATTTGTACACCCCTAGAAATTGATGTCATTGATATGATAACATTAAAGGCAAAAGGTAATAATTAATTAATTTTATATTTTTGGATTATTATTGTTAGACATAGGTTAAATTAAGAAATTGAAGTAGTATTTGGAAGCAAAAAGAAAGACTTGGACTTTTTCATGGGAAGGTTTCTTCTTTCCACAGGACATAAAAACACGGAGAATTAGTTATTTGCATAATCTTAGGGGTGTATTAACCACTATTTAAGTAATTTATTCTCTCTTTCTTCAAGCATAAATGGAGGTGGAGTCAGGAGTGTTTGAGAATTGGGAAGGAAGACACTCAAATTTAGCCATTTCAATTCCTTTAAAATGTTGCGTTTCTAGTTTTTCTTTGAGTTTTTGTTTATTTGGATTTTTTCTTTAAGCTTTGTTTGCAATAATTTCTAATTGTGATTTAATTTTAATTTTGCGAAGTTTTAGGAAATTTTACATGTATGACAAAAAAAAAAAAAAAAAAGTTTGTCGATGGGAAACCCTCACGTTTCAATCGGTGAGATAGCTCATAAAAGGGATCGTGAGACAACTCGAGATATATAGTCAAAGAAGAAGAAGAAGAAAAAAAAAAGAAGTTATTCTCCATTCTTATGAATAAGAGAATTGAGTACATTATAACTCGTGATTTTGTGTATATTGGTAATGGTAATGAAAAGAGAAAAACAGAAAGATGTTATTCCTTTGAAGCTTCATTCACCCAACCTTTAAAAACAATTCTTTGTAAAACCAAAAAATGAACAAAGGCCATTAACAACATATCGTCACAAACATTGACCCAATCCCTTTCATTGGTTAATGTAATGTTCACCAAAATATACAATAAACGCCTCTCTCTTTTTTTTACTGTCACTGATCAATAATAGCTATCTCTCTTTTTCTCTCTTTTCATCTTTCACTGCTCACGCGATTCCTTTCTCATATTATCTACAGTTTCGAAAAGATATATTTATTTCCATACTATGGTAATTTTCAATTGTCTTTTTTACACATACTACTTAAAAAAGTTACACGCACCTCTCTCTCTATATATATAAATTTGTGGTATACCTCAGTAAGAATACGATGCTAACTCGTTGCGGGTTTCACATATCCTCCCTTAGTTGCCCCCGTCGAAAACAAACACAAATTCTTGTCTACGTTGAAAGTAATGTTTTCACAATGGTTTTATCTACTTTGTAGTACAAATCAAGAACACAAGAAACAAAACGCAAAAGTCAAAGTTTTCATTGATTTAAACATTTAAACTCGTTTTTGATTTTTAGTTTTTGGTTCTAAAAAATAAAAGTTACACATTTTTTATGACGGTTTTTTGTTTTTTTACAAAATCAAAATTTATTATTTTTAATATTTAATAAAATCACTTCAAAATATTATTGATATAATAAATCTCTAATTTGTGGATTCGACTTTATATGTAGTATGTTTTATCACTTTAAATTGGTTTTTAAAAACTATTTTTAAAAGTTTTTTAGAATTCCTTTAATATTTTAAAAACAAAAATCAAAATTGGTAATCAAACAAACAATGTTTTTAAAATGTTTAAAAAAAAAATAGAAAACAAAAAACGAAATGATTATCAAACGGGTTTAGTTCGTAAAAAAAAAATTCACATGCCAATTGAGGAAATATATTTTTTTTGAAATCATTGAGAAAATAGTTATCTTATTTTTAAGGAAAATTTATAAAATTTAGAAAATAATTACAAGTGAATCATTATAGTCCTTGTTATTATTATTATATTTTTTTAGAAAACTATATCATTGTTATTAATAAGTAATGTGACACATATGTACATTTTTAAAAATTGGACTGAATTTGTAATTATTTTTGTGAGAGTTGATGTAATTTAATTTTCGTAAACCCCAATTGTTATATAATCCGAATGTAATTACGATTTTCATTCTTCTTCCATACGCTAACTAAGAAAGGTGGAGAGTGTTACGTTCTTCCTCCATACGCTAACCAAGAAAGCTCGATAGTGTATTTCCGTTTCTTGAAAATGTCGAGAGGAAGAGGAAATGTTTACCTCTTGGAAGAGGATGCAGGGTCTTACGTTCTTCACTGTGGCTGAGAAGAAGTTAGGGTTCTGGTTGCGACAACTGGAGACCAATTTGAAGGATGGGAAGAAAGGACTGATGATCGTCGGCGAGGGGATGGCCGACTCTTATACGGCTTCCAACTCCTGTCCGATGAAAATGGAGCTTTGGCCGTTCTGTGTTTCGAGCGTTGGTGCATCGTTGTGCCTCTCTACCGTTCTTGGACGATTGTCGCAGATTTCCTCAACCATCCAAACAACATACCCGTAGGTATAGATATTCGATCGAAGAACGGCATTCTTTCCGTTTATGGTATCCATTTCTCCACTGTGGGAGAAATGGAGGGAGTAGAAGAAGGGCAATGACTTATCAAATCGCTTGTAGGAGACTCCTCGGCGTTGCTGGGCTTCGCAACAACCTTCCGGCAAATCCGGGCATACATCAGCTTACCGTAGCCGCTGCGCACGCGTTTGTTGGGTTTGTTGCTGTTGCTAATCGTCATTTGGTATGATCAAGGCTGATTGGGATTTCTTGCCTTTTTCTTTCCAGTTTAGTAGAAGTCGTAATAGAATTAGAGACAAATTTTTCATTCTTGTGTAGATAAATAATCGCAAGAGAGAGTGAATTGTAGAGAAAAAAAGAGTGAAGAGAGGAAAAGTTGTGTAGAGAGTTATACAGAAAATTTAATTGAGAAATAAAGAAAAGTGTTTTAGAGAAATTGTTGTATGCATCGTCTCTCCAATTCCGAAGCGAAAAGCTTGGTTTTATTGTTTTGTTATTCGCATTTTAGATTTCACAGTTTTTGCTCTCCAAGTTGCAGGATCTTTTATCTTCAAGCATGGATTCAATCTCTGATCAGGAAGAAGATATGTGGGTTTTATTTTCTGAGTTTAAAAAAATAACTTCATGCGGAAATTGTAAACCTAGATATGGATTTTAAGTTTAACAGGGTGGTTTGTATGTGGTTATTTGTTGGTTTAATGGAATTAAAGTTTGCTTTTGAAAAAAAAATGAGGCAGTAGGAATTTGAAACTTCAACTTTTAAGGGGAGGAGCTGATGCCTTATCCACTTAATTATGCTTAGGTTGACATATAAATGAACGATAGTTGATGGTATGGTTATGATATGCAACTTGAGTTTGAAAATACAAGAAAGTGCTTCGGTGCCTGGCCAAGAGACGGACGTGGTTACCCTTGTTTAAAAAAAAAATACAAGAAAGTGCAGCAGAGTTTCTGTGTTGTTAAGAAATGGTACGCTCTCTTAACTATCTGCAAATGAAACTTTCAATACATTAATACCAAGTTATAGTAAGATTATCGCGCTTGAATTTGATCTTACTGCTATGGCACTCTTGAGATAAGAAAGTTCAAATTGCCCATTTAGTTATCTTATTTCATTTGTTCTACTGTATTTGTCCTTAAGCTCTTTGGCTGCTATGATTTATGCTGGGAAAGTGCATCTCATTATCTCATTACATGGTGAAGTCAATGTACTTGATCATTATCATAAACAATTGGAAGACTTGTCTGCATCCCCACAGGATTTGGTTGGTTTATGTATGATTTGTATTTGCTATGGCAGTGTTTACATGCTTTACACCAGAACTAGAGATCATGTAACTAAATTTTTTTCTATTTGAAACAAATGATGCACAACAACACCTGTATGTTTTGTAGCAAGCATTTGAATCACTCGTAGAAACTATTTTTTTGCGTTGGCTTTGCTTTGATGACCTATGCTTAAACCTGGGAATGGTCCTGATATTTGTTCTTTTTAGCTGCTGCAGGGTTCCAACTTCGGATGAAATGGCTCCACTTTCTAAGTGCCATTTAGCTGCAATTGTAATGTCTTTAGAACTTCTCAACCTTTATGTACTGAGACATGCTTGTAATTAAGGATTCGGTATGGTCAACACTTCATATATAGTAGAGTCTTATCTATATTTCTTGTGGCTTGTGGTTATGGAATATGATCGATCATGGGGAGATTTAATGCCTCCAGCTCTTGCTATGATGTTGCTGGTGATCTGTTAATCGAGGTTCGGAAGTAATTTCATGAGAATACCGGCAGATTCTTCATTGCTATGAAGTGAGTGCGCCCTATTATGACTGAATGTCGTGTCCTAAGCTGGAGCTTGCTCTTATTCAGTTTGCCAAGGAAATCAGCTTCGGAGTTCATGTTCAGGTACTCGATCCCCTCACAGATTCTCATGACATGCATATTTGAATATAAGTGCTCAACTTGTAAGCGGGCATGAAAGAATATCAATTGGAAAGCTTGTTCGTCACTGCGCTCATACACCTGCATGTGTGCCACCGGAGAAAATAGGCAAGTCTGCTAAAAGTCATCTACCTGTTTTTTTTTTTTTCAAACTTGATGACCTTGGATCATTTAGGCCCCGTTTGATAACCATTTTGTTTTTAGTTTTTGGTTTTTGAAATTTAAGCCTACCACAACTACCTTGCGATATGTTTTTCTTACTTAGATATCTACATCTTGCCTATATTTGTAGAGACTAAACCAAAATTTGGAAACAAAAAAAAAGCTTCCAAATGCTTGTTTTTGTTTTTTAAATTTGGTTAGCATTCACTTACTTTCTTAAAGAAAGATAGATACATTATAGGAAAGATGGAGCACATTGTAGGGAATTTCAGTAAAATCAAGCTTAATTTTCAAAAACAAAAAACAAAATGGTTATCAAATGAAGCCTTAAGTTTTTTATGTCTATACTAGATGTTGGCTGCATGACTTTATCAGTGTACCTATTGATTTACTCTTTGGGGGAAAATGTGTTGAGAGTTAGAGAAATTAATAATTAGAGGCTTAGATATAGTGTTGTGTTAGAGATAGAAGATAAAAGGAGTGCAAATACCAAAGTATAAAAGGAGTACAAAATAAAAATAGTTAATAAATTACGCCCCGTTTGATAACTATTTTGTTTTTGAAATTTAAGGTTACAACAATTACTTCGCTATATGTTTTTTCTTACTTGGATATTTACATCTTGCCTAAAACTAAACCAAAATTTGGAAAAAAAAAAGGCTTCCAAAAGTTTGTTTTGGTTTTTGAAATTTGGTTAGCATTCACGTACTTTTTATAGGAAAGATGAAACACATTATAGGTAATTTGAAACAAATTTAAAAAAATATGGTTATCAAACGAGGGCTTAGCTTTACATATTACAAAAAAAAAAGAAAAAACAAATGCGCTTAAGACTAATAAATGGAACAAAATCAATATCAATCATGGGTTGGAATAGATATATAGGGAGGGATTAAACTTTATTTAAAGTTTTCAGAAACTTGATTGTTTTGTCTTTGCTCATGTGTAGTATTGTTTTGACTTTTCAGCTTGACTTTTGTGTGAGATGGATTTGAGAATTACCATGCATTTCAGTTTATGATCTCATAGGTTTAGTTCTAAATCTGGTTTATGGTTCAATTTGATTGTTGTTGTCATTTTACAACCTAGGTAAAGGGGAGGGAAGTTAAAGTCAATGGGAGTTATCTTAGGTGTATTGTTGCTTTTGTAGGGTTATTTCACATTATTTATTTTCAGAAAAGAAGCAATCCTATGGTTTGTTGAGAATTGTTACTGCAAGAAACATGCAGAATTAAGTCATTTGTATTTTGGTCGTGCTTGTTTAGTATTATTATGAATCATGTCGTCTCAAGGGGTCTTTTGTAATCTTCTCTCGTTTTTATTCACGTTTATTCATCTACAGTCGTGCTTCTTTATATATTGTTTTCTCTTTCTCTCTTTTGTTGTGGATTTTCTCTTCATAATATTGTGAATGTATCAGGTGATTTGATTACTTCCCTTCCTTTTTCAAGTTCTTCTAAAAGATGGTGTTGGTTATCTTCCTAAGTGCTTGGCTTACAAGAGATTTGTTACTTCTTTTTCCCTTGACACCCATATGTATATATATCAGCAATCAATCTAGCAGAAGATTTTTCATAATTAACCGAAACATATACTGCAGAACAATTTTTAGAATCAAAATAGTATTTTAATCAAACATGTTTTAGAATCTTATCTAATTGAATCTTGGGCTGTTATCATGATACTCATTTGGTTTTTTGTTTCTTGTAATTGAAATTTAGGCTTATTTTTACTCATATTTCCTACCATGTGCCCCATCTTTTCTACAATGTATCTAACTTTGCTACTTTTGTTGGTTTTCAAATTTTGGTTTGGCAATTTGTGTAACCCTAAACCGTCTAAAGCTAATTTTTAGATACTGTTGGATTGAAAACAACTTTTTATCTCACATTGAATTCAAAATGATTTTCATTAATGTTCAAATTAAAATGTAGTTATCAATGTTATTTGTAGTCATTCGAACATCACATAGAGACATGTGGAAGAAGTGTATTATTATATGTACCACATGTAAATTAACAAAGGCTTAGTTTGGAAAAGGTATGTAGAGCATGAGGAGTTGAGTTTGAACAGAAAGCTGGAGAGCTGGAAAAATTGTTATAGTTTGGTGTGATTGTATAGAGGCATTTATTGGCTGGGTTTAGGAATAGGATTTTAAAGTCAAGTAGGTTAAGAAGGTGACTTGTCACTAGCCAATATGCTAAAGCAAAAATGAATTTCACTTGATTGAATTAGTTAATATAAAACTTGAGGCTGAATCTATTTATGCCAATTATGTTGTAGTTAGTAACCAAACCGACTTAGTGACCCTATATTCTGAGGTTTATCAGTCCTCTGCTGATCTTGAGATAGCTACTTTAGTATTCATTCGTTGCACTTCGATTATGTGATCCACCGCCGATTTTCTTTTCCTCTGAATCCTTTTCCTTATGTTCCCTTCTTTTGGTCTATTTTTAATTTCTCTCTCTTTTTTTTTAGTACTGTTTCCCTTAAAACTGCAAATGCTTGTGCATTATAAGGCCTGAAGGGATGGAAGGAGATGATAGTAGCTAGTCTTAACCTAGGAGTTAAATTTTGTTGGTAAATGTTGAATGGGCGCAAAAGGTTAGAGAAATGTGTGTTTGAAGTGGACTTACTCTCTTGGATGCTTTAAAACTAATAAGAGTTAGGCTGGTGCTAAGTGTTTGAAGTTTTATTCTGAACAGTTTTGTGGTGCATTTATTGTTGGATTAGCTAAAGAATGATTATTATGCAGGTGCAGCTGGAATAAAAATATTGCTTTAGCTTAACAGAGTGTGGAAGATAAAAGGAAAGGTTGATAAAATGTGTCTGAGGTTGAATATCTAGTTGAATGTTTAATTATTACCTGTTAAAAATTAAAAATGTGCAATGGGTGTAGGTTCTTTTGAGATTTATCTAAGAAGTGTTTATAAATGTATTGGATGGCTGCCTTGTTACTCTTAGTTGATTATGCAGGTGGTTACATTGACAAAGAGTGTGAGAAAAAGAAAACTATTTAATAACCAATATTAGTTTCATAGATAGATATTTTCAAGCTAAAACTAAAAATAACTAAAAATCCCAGTCAAAGGTAAGTAGAGAAGTCTTGGAAGGATAAAGTGATAAAGTTATAATGGAGTAGTAGCACAGATAATAACCCATATGCATATTGAGGCATATGTTTTTATTCTCCGATCTGTACTACTGCATATTTGGTAGTAGAAGAAGGAAATGGTAATGGTATTGTTGTTGAAGTAAAATTTATTATTGAAAAAAAATAGAAAGCTGGTAGTGACATAAGTAAGTTGTATGAAGTAAAACAAATCATATCCTTCAAGGCATACTAATATCTCCGAGCAAAACCTTGGGAAGAGAATCGAAATGGAAGAAGTCCATGGAATAAACATCAAAATGTTTCCGATGAATGTGGTTGTGGTTGTGATGGGGCGATTCTTGAAGAGTCCCAGTGGTGGGGTCAGACTGATATAAGATTAGTTGAAAACCGGCATAAAGACACAAGATGATGTTCCCATTTTCCATAACTTTGATGAGTCGGAGGTCAGATAGTTTGGTGAAGTCCGGTTCAGGGCGGTTGAGGCGTTTAGAGATGTGAAAATCAAAATGAAAGAGTTTAGTCCAAGAAGCATGTTGTTGATCCACATTCAATCGCCACACTTGGTAGGTCCGGAAGTCGAAGGTAAAAGTTAGATGTAAGGCGGCATCAAGGACAGCAAGGTGAGCAATTGGGCACTTTGAGGCAGGTTGGGGAAAAGGAAATGGAGTTTGCTCCCACTTGTAATCTTCTAAATCGAAGCGGTATATGGAATATTGGGAGTAATTGCGGGTGTAAATTGCTCCAACCCAATAGAGAGCTCCATTGAAGTAAGCAATATTAGCCAGCTTTTCGGCGGGGATAACAACAACACGAGTCCAACCGGCACGAGGAGTCTCAAATGAGAAGACATCTATGAAGGCTGAATTAGTTAGGGGGGGTTGGCAGAGTCTGGCTATTTTGTAACGCATTGTGTTAGAAGTGAATCCTAAGGCGTAATGGAAGCATTGGTTGGAGTAGTTGGAGGGGGGGAGTTGGAAAAACTGATTTGTTATGGGATTAAAAATGCAGACTTGTGATGTTTTATGTCTGAAATTGGAAAAGGAATAACAGAGGAGGCCGCGACAGGAATTGGCCATGAAGAAAGTATGGTACTTGGAGGAGCAATTAGGAGGAATATAACTTAATGATGATGATGATGATTCACAATTTTCCAAATATTTGTAAGGATCAAAGTCCATAAACTGCAAGGTTGGTCTCTTATAAGGGTGAGAGACAAAGGCAAGGAAAAGGTTGGGAAGATGTAAACCTGAAACCAGAGACTTCCATGCTTTACACACCCGACAGCAAGCGTATACATCCAGAATGGACACTTTCGAAACTATCATATCAATAATTTCCGCTGGCAGCTTCGAGTTTATGTTGCTCCTCACCTTCTTCATCTTCTTCTTCATCTTCTTCTTCATCTAAAATTTTAAATTCCCTAAATTTATTTTCTACAACAAACCCTAACCCTAAAAACAACTTCAATCCAATCCAATCCAATCCAAACAAAACTCACCGGAGCTTCCTTCAACGCTGACTGACAATCAGGCTTTAGGCTTTATAATTTCACCTTTCCTTTTCCTTTTCCTTTTCCTTCTTTTTCTATGGGATATACTACTAAATCTTTTTTTTTATTTTTTTATTTTGTACTAATAAATTTTCATAAAAATATTTCCTTTTCCTCTTCCTCGCTTTTTCCTTTTCTTTTTTCTTTTTTTCTTTTTGTTTTTTTTTTATCATTGGGAAATACTCTACTAAATCTCTACTTTTGAAACTAAAATCCAATGTCCCTGTGCGGTTCGCAGTTTCGATTTCGATTGAAATCCGAATCCAAACCTTTTTTCTTTTTCTTTATACTAATAAATTATTATAAAATAGCACCATTTTCTTTCTCGGGTTTTATAATAATAAACCGAAACAACAGTAGTAGTAGTAATAGTAAATAAATAAATAATACTAACAAATAAATGTTATACAACAAAAATAAAATAAAATATTCTTGAATTTCCCCATCAATAATATTTTATTACGATTTCATTCCAAAGTTCTAATATATCAAACCAAACAACATTTTACATTTGACAAAAAAATTTACATTTCATATTTCTTATGTACATCAAATATTTCTAGGTCATCATAAAATTATTTAAAAATATGTGGTCATTTTTTTTATCTTCATATAAAAAATAATCAAATTTAATAATTTAAAATCAAAATAGACTGTAATCTAAACATAAATTTATTTAAATAGTTTAATTATATAGTAATGGTATATTTTTAAAGTTAAAATAATAGTATGTACTATTTTAAAAAGTTATAATTATAATAATAATAATAAATATAAAAATTCACTTATTATTCTTTATTTTTTTTTTTTTAAATATCATTAATTCATTTATACTATAAATATTATTTTTATATCTTTTAGGATTCCATCATAGAGCAGCATTACATCGAACCAAACATTTTTTTTTGTTCCGAAGTAATAATCCAGCGAGCCAAACACTGTAATCAAGAATTTCGGGGAATTCGATTACGGTACTATAATTTAGAAAATCCAGATTCCGAACCAGCAAACCAAAGCTCCCTATAAGCTCATCCCTAAAGTTTTCTAAATTAATTTAGCAAATAATTATAGGTTAGATTAAGACAAGATATATTTTTTTAAAAAAATCTCTCACCTCAACCCCTCTCTTAATATATAGAATGTTTAGGCTTAATGACATTTTGCATTGTATTGTGTATTCTTACAAAACCTACAATTAGTTTCCCATTAAGTAAAAGTTTCCTTACTTGTAGTCCACATGGCTGGGAGAGCGGACGTCTGGATGAAAATCCAACAGATGAATGTGATCTTCATCAGAAGAAGATCCAACTGCATAGATCTACAATAATACAGGTATATGTATCAGTAACTTCCAAAGAACAGTTCCATATGCTATGCTACAGATATGCGAAGTACGTTTTTATACTATATAACTTCCACACTAATATTTACTAAACTGAAAACATCTTGGCATTTTCCATGAACCATAAATTTACAGATTAGGTAGGACGTTTTTGTTTGTATAGCACGTGTCCAAGGAGATTTGCTTAGTGCATAGCAGCTCCTTCATTCTATTTAACCTTGTACACTTGTCTATAGTAATTGTTGAGTTATGCCTTCAACGCATTAATGTCCTACGATTAGTAGTCAGGGGTCTCGCTGTCCGGTCAGCGAGTGGGGGCGAGGGGGCAACGCCCAGTTTGCGCAAACGCTTTTCGCATTGCAGCAATGCATTCTGCATGCGTGTGCGTTTAGCGCAACCCGTTTTTCGCACTCCGCAGCGCTAGTGCTTCCGTATTATGTTGTGCGTTCCGCATGTGCTAGCGTATCTGCATTTTGTTTAATGCTTACGCATTCTGTAATAGGGTTTAATGAGAGTACATATATAAACTCGAATTAAACTCTAGCCGTATTATGACATTCTGTATTCTGTAATTTGTTCTTCTTAATAAAACATCGCCTCCTTTCTGCCTGTGGACTAGCTAACACTACGTTAGTGAACAACGTAAATTTTTTGTGTTTTTTCTTCTTAATAAAAGTTTCGTACTTGTAGTCCACATGGCTGGGAGAGTGTACTAAAATTTGAAGAGAGAAGATGAATTGACCATTGAAAGAGAAAAGTATTATTTAAATGTGATGATGATCAAAAGTACAAAGTCCTACTTAAAGGTCAATGTGAAAGAATAAATTAACAAGTACAGCTATGCAACAGACTAGCTGAAATTAGTTTAAGTAACTAATTAATTGAAGCTGCTCAACAAATGATTATGCGTGAGGATTTGTAAGAACCCGACTCCTAAAATAGTCATAAACCCGGTTCTTACTCAACATGCATGGTTCAATATGTTCAAAATTAAACTTTAAACCAACCAATAAAACAAATGCCTATTTATTCATTCAGAATAGTTCATAAAATAAAACATAGTTAATCCTCTGGCCAGAGTTATTCAAAACAACTTTAAAACATGAAATCCTTTATAATCAAAGCTATCCTGCATGCTGGTTAAAGACAACATATAAACTTAAACAACGGACGCCCATGATCAAGCCTCCCCTAGCCATCCCGGTGCTGTCCCAAGTTACCTGGTAAAAAAACCACAGAAAATAAGGGTGAGTACAAAGGCACTGAGTAAGAATCCCCAACCAGGGTATAGTACGCAAGTCACATCATCTAGCATCTGGTCCAAGTGTGCATGCCTATGACTTGGAAAGGTGAGCACTGATCCACAGCCGGTGGGAGGCCGTCGGCACCATACTGTGGCAGCCTGAATCACACCCAACGTCTGAAGCTAAAGGTCGTCCCAAGGCAGGCTTACACCAAGGAAAGGACCCCGCTATAGTAGGCCACAAACTAGGCTTATGCTGGTGTGGTAGCTACTCCACACTCAGCTGTCGGGGGTAAAGAATCTGTCCTCACAGGCCGATCGGTGGAGGCACATACGTTGGTCCACTCTTAGCCTCTAGATGATGACAACCTAACAAGATCTAGCTAAGGAGGAGTACCCTAGGCTAACAGAGTTCAGCATCAATAACATTGCACGTTAACATACAGCATATCACATTCACAGATAAAAACAATCACCGCAACATAGTAGTGCAATCCAGGGTACATAAATCTACATGCCAGATCCTATCAGACAAGCCATACAACCTATCCACTAACAAGTATATCGATAAGCAATAAACAGGCAAGCCTATATACTAACAAGTTCAGTAACAGAAATAGCGTTCAAACACCTATCCACTAGCATGCTTAGAAAATAGTAACACACAACCAGAAAACTATCAATGTCAAGCGCAGGGTCCACACAACCCCGACAAGAAAATCCTTACCTGGAAACAAGCAGAAAATCACAAACAGACAATAGTGCTCCTTGAGTTGCAGAACCAACACGAACCTAGCAAATAATAACAACATTAATTAAACTCTAAGCATCTAACAGCAACGACCAACACACACAAGGATGGGGAAACAATACCTCTAAATCGAGAAGACAGGCTCGACTGCAAGGTTGTGCAGCACGGGCAGCGTGTGCGGGCGAAGAAGAGCGATAAATCCTACGTGCGACTGGGCGAAGGCTTGCGAGGCGAGACAAGCGGCACGGCTCTGCGAGCTGCTGGGCGAACGGGCTGCTCGCGGTGATGCTGCGGCTGGGGGCGAGCGGCACAGCGAACAGACTGAGTGAATGGACCCGCGGGGCTGCGATTGTTGATGCGTGCGGATAGGGCAAAGGGCGGACGTCTCGCTGAGGCGAAGGGCTCGCTAGGGAAAATAGGCTTAGCGGTACTGTGCGGCAGCAAACGACAAGAGCTCCAATCGCGAGCGGGCGTGCGCGCTGATGCGGCAAAAAAGGCTCGGTGCTGCGGCAAGGATCGGCGAAGGGCGAGGGCGGTTAGGGTTGGGTGAACTTGGTCTCTGCGAAGGGTGAAGAAGTAGAAGGAGAGCTTTCGACAAAAGAATAAGAAGAAGAAAGGAAGAAATGAGGGAAATCGTTCTTATATAGGGACCTCTTCGCCACGTGTCGACATCTCCCAAAACCAACCCACCTTCGAGTCTTGGCGAAGGCAACTTTAAACAACTATTTTTCTTTTATTCTCTTTTAACCAAAATGACCTCCAACCTTTCCAAAGTACAACACTAGCGCTGGAAACCTGAAATTGTAAAAGTAACCTAAACTCAGCAATTAACAAAAACAGCTCTAAACCCTGATTAATTACGGAACTAACCCTGAAGGCAAAATTACCAAAATGCCCCTTAAGGCTCAAACTGCCCTAACGGCCCAACCAAAAAACCGAATAAATAACTGAACATACCAAAGGAAACCGAAAAGAAATCTAGGCCGTTACCAAGGAAAGGACCCCGCTCTAGCAGGCCACAAACTAGGTTTATGTCGGAGTGGTAGCTACTTCACTCTAGGCTGCCGGGGATAAGGAATCTGTCCTCATAACCCGACCAGTGGAGACACGTACGTTGGTCCACTCTCAGCCTCTAGATGATGACAACCTAACATGATCTAACTAAGAGGAAGCACCCTAGAACTAGCAGAGTTAAACATTGATAACATTGCACAATATCATACAGAATACCACAGTCAATAGCATATAGTCACTGTAAACGGAAAGGTGCAAACATTCTACATGCCAGGTCCTATCAGACAAGCCATACAGTCTTATCCACTAACAAGTTCATACATCAGATAACCTGCAAGAACCTATCCACTAACAAGTATATCAACGGGCAATAATCAAACAAGCCTATCCACTATCAAGTCCAGCAACAGAAATAACGTTCAATCACTTCACAACCCAACTTTAAAATGGTCATAAACTTGGTTCTTACTCAGCATGCATGAATTTAAAAATCATTAAATTCGACAAGTAAGACAAGCAATAGAAAACTTAAATATTTGATGGGAAAATGGCAATCCAAAATTGTTATTAAAACCAATATAATTTAAAGCCTCTGGCAAGAGTATATGAAAACAGTACTAAAAAAAATTCTCCCAAAATAGTCTAAACATGCTGAAAACATAAAATAATTGAAAGAGACTATGCGGCGGACTCCCATTAGCCGCCCCGGTACTCACCCAAGCTACCTAGTGAAAAAACCACAGAAATAAGTGTGAGTACAAAGACACTCAGTAAGAATCCCCAACTGGGGTACAGTACGCAAGTCACATCATCTAGCATCCTAGCATAAAAGCAAAACAACATCACAAAGGCAGTCTCAACACCAGTACAAACACAACATGCTCAAACCATCGAAAGTCTCTAACTCTTGGCTAAGGATCCACTATGGATCTCCAAATGGGTTATCAAAATAATCTTCAGAATCTCAAGAGTCTTTAACTCTCGGCTACGGTGACCAGCTCACTATGCTGATCCTGGACACTTGGGAGAGTAACCAAGCGTCGGGCTCTAAACTGAATGGAATGGTGTACTGATACACTAGTCTGAGGGAGCTCTCCTCCTAGTGCCTAATGTACATATGCAAACACCGCATGCTCATGCAAACTGGATAAATGTAGGCCTACACAAACTATGCCGGTCTAGGTGCGCATGGCTATGACTCGAAAAGGTGAGCACTGATCCACAGCAAGCGGGAGGCCCTCGGCACCATACTGTGGCAGCCTGAATCACACCCAACCTCTGAAGTTAAAGGTCATCCCAAGGTAGGCTTACACCAAGGAAAGGACCCCGCTCTAGCAGACCACAAACTAGGCTTATGCCTGTGTGGTAGCTACTCCACACCCAGTCGTCGGGGGTAAGGAATCTGTCCTCACAGCCCGACCGGTAGGGACACATACGTTGGTTCACTCTCAACCTCTAGATGATGACAACCTAACAAGATCTAGCTAAGGACGAGTACCCTAGGCTAATAGAGTTCAGCATCAACAACATTGCACATTAACATACAACATATCACATTCACAGATAAAAATAATCACCGCAACATAGTAGTGCAATTCAGGGTACATAAATCTACATGCCAGATCCTATCAGACAAGCCATACAATCCTATCCACTAATAAGTATATCGACAAGTAATAAATAGGCAAGCCTATATACTAACAAGTTCAGTAACAGAAATAGCGTTCAAACACCTATCCACTAGCATGCTTAAAAAATAGTAACACACAACCAGAAAACTATCAATGTCAAGCGCAGGGTCCACACAACCTCGGCAAGGAAATCCTTACCTGGAAACAAGCAGAAAATCACAAACAGACAATAGTGCTCCTTGAGCTGCAGAACCAACACGAACCTAGCAAATAATGATAACAACATTAATCAAACTCTAAATATCTAACAGAAACGACCAACACACACAAGGATGGGTAAACAATACCATTAAATCGAGAAGACAGGCTAGACTGCAGGCTTCGGCGAAGGCGAAGGCGAAGGGCTACGTCTTGCGGGGGCGAGGCTCGCGGCTGTAAGGTTGTGCAGCACGGGCAGCGTGTGCAGGCGAAGACGAGCGACAAACCTGGGTAGGGCGAAACGCTGCATGCGGCTGGGTGAAGGCTTACGAGGCTTACGAGCGGCACGGCTCAGTGAGCTGCTAGGCAAACGTGCTTCTCGCGGTGACGTTACGGCTAGGGGCGAACGGGTTGCTCGCGGTGATGATGTGGCTGGGGGCGAGCGGCCAACGAACGAACTGGACGAATGAATCGTAGGGCTGGATGATTGCAGAGCTGCTATCGCTGATGCGTGCAGGCAGGGCGAAGGCAGACGTCTCACTGAGGCGAAGGGCTCGCTAGAGAAAATGAGCTTGGGGATGCTGTGCGGCAGCAAATGACATGAGCTGGGATCACGAGCGGGCGTGCGCACTAATGCGGTGACAAAGGCTCGGTGCTGCAGTAAGGATCGGCGAAGGGCGAGGGCGGCTAGGATTGGAAGAACTTGGTCTCGGCGAAGGGCGAGGGCGGCTAGGGTTGGGCCACTAGGGAGTTCTTCAAAACCGAGTTTTGGACTCAGTACATTAGCGAAGAAGCCCAGCAAGAGATGGTAAAGGATTTTACAAATCTGAAATAGGGTGACGACAGCATTGCCGGTTATGAGAAGAGGTTCTCCGAGCACAGCTACTTTGCTCCAGAACTTATTGCTACAGAGGAGTTGAAAATTAAGAAGTTCATTGGGGGGCTTAGGTTGGAGGTTGCCCAGGATGTTAGAGCACTCTCTCCGGAGACTTACGCCAGGACTGTAGCGTTGGCCAAGATCTATAATAGAAAGTACCCTTTAATGAAGACCTCGGCTGTTGGAGCTCAGAATGTGACAGCTAGTTCTGGGCAGAAAAGGAAGTTTGAGCCTTCTAGGAGTTTCAGGTAGGGGGGTCAGTATCAAAGCTGTCAGGGCCGTTTCCAGGGCAGAGATCAGGGGCGACAGTAGGGTTGTCAGCAGGGTGAGCTAGGTAGCCACCAAAGTGTCGGACCTGTGGCAAGTCTCACTTCGGCTTATGTGGAGCTTCTCCTAGAGCTTGTTACAAGTGTGGTAAGAAGGGGCACATAGCTAGAGTGTGCCCGCAGGTTGGAACTGTCGTTAGACTGGCTCAGCAGCAAGACCGCGTGTTTGTCACGACCCGACAGAAGGCCGAGAGGACAGATACAGCTGTCACAGGTACATTACTTGTCTTAGACCACTATGCATATGTTCTGTTTGATTCGGGCTTAACCCATTCGTTTATCTCTGCATTATTTGTTAGTCAAGCCTATTTGGGACTTGAACCTTTTGGGTTCGAGTTATGTGTGGCAACTCCTTCGGGAGTTAGTATGCTTGCTAGTGAAAAGGCTAGAGATGGTCGAATCCTGGTATATGGAGAGTTGTTAGCAGCCACCCTCATAGCTCTGCCTATGAGTGGCTTCGACGTTATACTTGGTATGGAGTGGTTAGCGGAGAACCATGCTATGATTGAATGCCGCCAGAAAGAAGTTGTGTTCAGGCCGCCCAAGAAGCAGAGTTTCAAGTTTTGCGGTGTCCAGGGCAGAGTGTGTCCACCGTTGATTTCTGCTTTGAAAGCTCGCCGTTTGTTAGCTCGAGGAGCTTGAGGTTATTTGGAAAAGTTGTTTGGGGAAAGCCGCCCTTCGTTGATTGTTGATCGAGTGCCAGTAGTTCAGGAGTTTGCAGATGTGTTCCCTGAAGAGTTACCGGGTTTGTCCCCGTAGAGAGAGGTTGATTTCACCATTGAGCTCGAGCCAGGGACTCTCCCTATCTCGAAGGCACCATATCGTATGGCGCTAGCAGAACTGAAAGAGTTGAAGGTGCAGTTACAGGTGATGCTAGATAGAGGGTTCATCCGCCCTAGTGTGTCCCCGTGGGGAGCCCTATTTTATTTGTCAAGAAAAAGGATGGTTCGATGTGCCTTTACATAGACTACCGGGAGTTGAACAAGGTTACAGTGAAGAACAAGTACCCGTTGCCTCGTATTGACGATTTGTTTGATCACCTTCAGGGAGCTTCTGTGTTCTCCAAGATAGACTTGAGGTCTGGTTATCATCAGTTGAGGATCAGGGATGTAGACATTCCCAAGACGGCGTTCAGGTCGAGGTATGGTCATTATGAGTTTGTGGTTATGTCCTTTGGGTTTACCAATGCTCCAGCAGCATTTATGGACATGATGGATAGAGTGTTCAAGGCATTCTTAGACAGCTTCGTCATCGTGTTCATAGATGATATCTTGATTTATTCTAAGACCAGAGAGGATCATGCCACGCACCTAAGGAAAGGGTTGACAGCATTAAGGGAAAATCAGATGTATGCCAAGTTCTCCAAGTGTGACTTTTGGTTAGAGAAAGTGGCCTTCCTTGGTCACGTGGTCTCTGGAGATGGCATTGTAGTAGATCCCGCTAAGATTGACGCAGTGAGTTCATGGGCCAGACCAACCACGGTCGCAGAGATTCGCAGCTTTGTGGGTTTGGCAGGCTATTACCGGAGGTTCGTAAAAAACTTTTCCGCTAAAGTAGCACCCCTTACTTGGTTGACAAGGAAAGGTGTTGAGTTTGTTTGGGATGCCGATTGAGAAGAGAATTTTGCTTTGTTGAAGCACAGTCTGACGTTTGCGCTAGTGTTGTCAGTTCTAGAGGGAACGGGTGGGTTCGTTGTGTACAGTGAAGCTTCTAAGTCTGGGTTGGGTTGTGTTTTGATGCAGCACGGTAAGGTAATCGCGTATGCATCCCGTCAGCTGAAGCCTTATGAGAAAAACTATCCAACTCACGACATGGAGTTAGCAGCAGTTGTGTTTGATCTAAAAATCTGGAGGCATTACTTGTACGGTGAAAATATTCAGATGTTTACAGACCACCAGAGCCTTAAGTACTTTTTCACTCAGAAGGAGTTAAACATGAGACGGAGAAGGTGGTTTGAGTTGGTAAAGGATTATGACTGTGAGATCTTGTACCATCCGGGTAAGGCCAATGTTGTGGCTGATGCCTTGAGTAGAAAGATGTCGCATTCCGCAGCCTTGTTGAGTTCCCAGCTTCCATTGCGGAAAGAGTTAGAGCGAGCGGGTATAGCAGTGTTGTTGGGAGAGGTTACCGCCAGGGTAGCCCAGTTGACTGTCCAGCCTTCGATTAGATAAAGGATCATTGATGGCCAGCTAAGTGATCCCGAGTTGAGCAGATTGATTACCAGGGTTCAGGCATATGGTGATTTTGATTTTGTAGTAACATTAGATGGTGGTTTGAGATTTAGAGGACGCCTCTGTGTGCCAGCAGACGCTGGATTGAGAGCCGAGTTACTCACTGAGGCTCACAGTTCCCCGTTTACTTCGTACCTAGGAGGTACCAAAATATATCAGGATCTTAAGTAGACCTTCTAGTGGAACAACATGAAAAGTGACATTGTAGAGTTTGTCAGCCGGTGTCTCACTTGTCAGCAAGTGAAGGCTCCTAGACAAAAACCCGTAGGTTTGTTGAAGCCACTGAGCGTGCCTCAGTGGAAGTGAGAGGAGATCTCTATGGATTACATTTCTAGGTTCTCGAGGACACCGAGAGGGTTTACTCAGATCGGGTTGTTGTGGACTGTTTGACCAAGAGTGCACACTTCATTCCCGGTAGGATCACTTGTACCGTGGAATAGTAGGCTTAGTTGTTCTTGGAGTAGATCGTTATGTACCATGGGGTACCAACAAAGATTGTATATGATAGGGATTCTCGCTTCACTTCTTACTTCTAGAGGGCACTCTAGAAAGGTTTGGGTGCTGAGTGCAGATTCAGCACAGCGTTTCATCCTCAGACAGATGGGCAGACGGAGAGGGTGAATAAGGTTCTTGAAGACATGTTGCGAGCTAGTGTGTTAGATTTTCCAGACAGTTGAGACCAGTACCTGTATTTGATGGAGTTTACCTACAAGAATAGTTACCAAGCAACGATTCAGATGGCTTCGTTTGAGGCATTGTATGGTAAGCGGTGTAGGTCTCTAGTGTTATGGGAAGAGGTTGGTGATAGACAGGTTTTGGGGCCCGAGCTGTTACAGTTGACTAACGACGTGATGAAGAAAATCAGGGTTCGCATGTTGACAGCACAGAGTAGGCAAAAAAGTTACGCCGATGTTCGGTGCAGAGATTTAGAGTTTGAGGTCTGCCAGCATGTGTTTCTGAAAGTAGCACCGATGCATGGAGTTTTGAGGTTTGGGAAGCGGGGCAAGTTGAGCCCCAGGTTTGTAGGGCCTTTTGAGATCCTTGAGCGGATCGGTCAAGTGGCTTACCGTTTGGCCTGCCCCCGTCTTTAGCAGTAGTGCACAGCATCTTTCACGTTTCTATGTTAAGATAGTATGTGGCAGATCCTTCGCATGTAGTTGACTTTGAGCCATTAGAGCTGAACAAGGATTTAAGTTTCGAAGAGAAGCCTGTGCAGATTCTAGCTCGGGAGCGCAAGACTTTGCGTAACTGGGAGATCAACTTGGTTAAAGTTCAGTGGAGAAATCAGAGGGCAGAGGAAGCGACTTGGGAGTTAGAGGACGAGATGAGGATGCATTATCTAGAGTTGATCCAGTCTTAGGACTTTCGAGGACGAAAGTATTAAATGGAGGGAATACTGTAACAGCTCAGTTTGGTGGCTTCGCCAGGACTCGAAGCCGGAACCGCCTGAGGACACGTGTCACAATCCTGTTAAACCCTTCCCTTTTGGCCGAGACATATAAATACCTAGCCATTTCTCCAATTTCACCTTTTTCTCATTTTCTCTCTTTTTCTCCCAAATCGCCAAAATTACCTTTCCTTCTCCTTCGTCGAAAAACTCCTTCCCTTCACCGAGATTAAGCTCCCTAGCCAAGAGCAGCCCCTTTTTTACTAAAGCTTTGATTTGGCCAAGATCCTTCGCCATTCGCTGCTCATTGTCGCGTACAGTCCCTTGCTCACCTAGTTTCGCGTGCCCTCGCCGAGACGTTCCATGCCACAGCGTCTTCACCAGTAGCCGTTGACCTCAGGTACGTTTCGCTCGAAACCATTTTCGCTCTCCGTGGGTTTTCTATGGCTTGTTGTAAGATCCGTTGACCTTGTGCTATTCACAGTCTCGCGGTCGCCATTACTCTTTGCCTTTCGCCTTCGCACAGCTCGCCGTCACACGCTCAAGTCCACCACCGAGACCACACTCGTTCACTTGTCCGAACTGATCCACCGTGACACGTCCACTTTCATCTTCGCTCCAGCGAACCCTTCGCCCCAGCAAGACGTTCGCCCTCGCCGAGCCTCGCCTGCTCTTGTTTCAGTGCACGTCCGCAAGCAACTTCACCTTCGCCTTCACTGAAGCCTTCTGTCGAGCCTGTCTTCTCGGTAAGAGGTAAGGCTTTCCGAGCCTTGTGCCTTTGGTTACCTAGTGTTGCTTAGCTATTAGATGTTAATTGTGTGCTTGTTAATTGCTATGCCTAGGTTGTTACTCGTATTGGTGTTCTGCAG
>JBBMKA010013984.1:0-24159 GCA_037833695.1 Sechiopsis laciniata
CCAATTTTCCTTTGTTGCGTAGTTGCTTTATTTGAATAATTTCAAATTTTAAATCCAAGCAACCTACTTGACTTTTGAAATAACACCTACAAGGAAAGTTCAATAAAGGATTTTGGTACCCATTTCTTGGGTCCTTCATTGTTAGTAATAATAAATTTTGGAACCCATTTAAAATTAGTTCCAACATTTTTAACATTCAATTTTGAAAAATAAAAAATATTAAATTTATGACCAATTTTGCCACATGAATAACAGGCAACATTTGACATGAATTTCTTTTTAATTAAATGATTTTTCACACTATTTTTGTCAAAGAAATTATTTTTTGGAGTATTTTTCAATTTAAAGAAATTTGGTCTAATATAACCTTTAACTCCACAATAATGACATATGGGTATAAATCTTGACTTCATATGCACATTTCTAATATTTTTAAGATTAGGCACAAATTTTGATTTCTCATATAAAGTTCTATCCTTTTCAGGCTTATGATTACATTTTTCATTATGAGCACAATTAGATTTAGCATGAAATTGTCTAGGCATAATAGGAGTGACTCTAACAAAGCTAATATTAGGATTAGATGAGCATTTTTCATTTGCATAGCTTAATCCCTTTTTATCATTACAAGATTTACTAATATCTATAATGTTATCTACTTGTTGAGCACCAATAGTCAATTTCTTAATGGATTCTTTTGCAATTTCAAGCTCTTTATTAGCAAGTGATTCTTTCTCTAAGCACATGCAAAAAACAATTTTTCTCTTGACTATCAAGTTCAAGAAATTTAATTTTGTCAATTAAGGCAAATTTTTCACTTTCTAAAGATGTATTGCTAGTTTCTAAGTCAATATTTTTATTTTTAAGACTAGCAATTTCCTCTTCTAATTTCAATGAACAAGATTCAATTTCTTTATTTTTATTCCTCAATTCACTCATTTTAATTTTTAATTCACATGATAAAAAAATTGAGATCCTTATTCTCTTTTTCAAGAAATTCAATTCTATCATTGAAAACATTTTTCTCATTATTACAAACAACATTCTCATTATTTGATTTATTTTTCAAATGTGCATTTTCATCCATCAAAGATTTATTTTCATTAGACAATATTTTATATTTCTTTGATAGTTTGACATACTTCAAGACAAAATTTTTAAAATCATGTTGCATGCTTTCAAATGCATCAAATAATTCATCATAAGTAAAAGATTCTTGATTTACCTCATCTTCATCACTTTTGTGACCAAAATCATCACTCGAATGATCCGTTAAGCATTGGAAGGCTCCATCACATTTTTCATATTCTACTTCATAAAAATTTCTTGATTTTGAGAATTACAATTCTCCTTCATATCAAATAGATCATTGGTAGTACAAGGAAAATTTTCTACACTATACATATTTTCAAGAAAATACCAAACATCATAAGCATATTTAAAATGTGCAATTTTATCACATAGCTTACTATCTAGAGCACAATACAAGATATTCATAACTTGAGCATTGCAAGAGATCAAATTTTCATTCAATTTCAATTTTAATAAATCATGTTTGCACACATACCAAAAATTGAAATCAATACCGAGCAAAAATATTTTCATTCTCTTTCTCCAAACTTCATAATTTGCACCATAAAAAAAATAAGGGTTTATCAATACAATGACTTTCAAGAACACCTAAAGTTGCCATAACTCTAGCAATTAAGCTTTTCAAAAAAATATTTTTCAAAAATACAAATACCAATCGAAGAAGTGAAACTCAAACAAATGGATCTCGATGAAACACTTTTTGAAAAAAAAAAAATTTTAAAAAACAAGAGCAACCAGCTTTGATACCAATTGTAGGATCGATAGCCAACAATAGAGGGGGGGGGGGGGGTGAATATGGTTCGCCAACTTTTTAGTTATTTAAAAATAAACTTTTAAGATCTAAACTTTGTTAAACTAAAATCACCAAAAAATAAAATATTAATAAGCAAGAAATTTAAATAGCGGAAAGTAAAAGTTAAGGGAAGAGAGAAAGACAACGAATTTTATAGTGGTTCGGAAATCCTACTCCACTCCTCAAGGCTTCTCCTTGGGTATTTTACTAGATGATTCTCTTGCAGGTGAGAACCAAACCTACACGACCCTCTTTTTCCTAGGCTAAAGAGAAACCCCAATCCTTTTACTGGGTTCACGATTAAACCACTCCAACCCTCTTTTTCTTAGGCTAAAGAGAAACTCAAATCCTTTTCACTGGTTTAGGATTAAACCAATTGCATTTTCTCACAACCCAAGGTGTACCACACACCTTAATACAATTCCCAAATAAAAAATAAAAATAACTCTCATAAAGTACCTCTCGTAGGCAAGATCCACAAGTTGAGCGATGACAACTTCTTCACAAAATTTGCAATTCGCCGATTCAAGAACGTGTGAAGAAAAAACCAACTATTTTGAGCCATTTTGAATATGATAGTTGCTGTCTAATTTTTGTTAAGTAGACTATGGATTTAATAGGGAGAAGATGAAAGGGTATCCGTTGGATTTGGGGCAAAATGATCGATGGACGAGATTTGATAAAGATATGATGAATGATGGCCATTGGATTTTGGAAAAAAGTAGTATATGGCTAGGATTGAATGAAGATAAGGTGGGAAGAGTTTTGGTTCAAAAGGAAACAATTTGAAAATGAAAATCCCGTTTTTTTACATATGCGATTTTTCTTCAAATCTTCATTTGTCCATATCTTCTTCATTTTAACTCTGATTTGCACGATAAAAAATGCGTTGGAATCGTCTCTCCAAGCCTACATAATAAACACTTAAAAACTCCAAAAATATCGGTACACAAAATTCAAGTTTGTTATCATCAAAAAATTAATTAATTAATTAATTAAAATTAATTAATTTGAGATAATTGGCCAAAAAGCCAAAAGGAAAGGGGATTCAACGATTCTTGAGTCAAATTGACTAGTATATGGGTGTTTTGCTAAATTTAGTGCTTTGTGTTTTCTTTCAAAAACTACAAGTTTATTAAAATCAATGTATAAAAATCAAAAATAAAAATTGACTAAAATGTAACGGCATGGGTTTTCGTTCCGGTTTTCCAGGTATGTTTTTCAGCTGTTTCGGTTGTTTCGTTGGGCCGTTATTTCTTTTAGGGTCTTGAGGGGTATTTTGGTAATTTTACCCCCTAGGGTCAGTCTGCTAATTTATTGAGTTACACGTCCTTGCAGTTTTACTGAGTTCAAGGTTATTTTTGTGGTTTCAGGCTATCAGGCTGGTTTTGCAATTTTAGGAGGAAAAGCTTGTTTTGTTTAAAAGAAAAGAATTTAATTAAAAAGAAAAGAAAAGAAAATTAAAAGAAAGGGAAAGGGGTTTTGATCGATAGTTCATTCTATCGATCATTTTCCAGAGAAAAAGTTAGAGAGCCAGAGAGGAATCGCACCGCCGTCGTTCAGCCGAGCCCCATGCCGATCACCTCACCGAGCCCTTGCTGTTGAACATCCCCGCCTCACCTTGCCGCTCGTAACCTTACAGTTGCACGCACGCCTTTGCATATCGCATCGAGTAGCCCACCCGCGATCGCAGCTCTTCAATCCACTCACGCCCGTCGCTACACAGCCCTTGCACAGCAGCCTCGACATCTCAGCCGATCGCTCTCACGTGCACGTTCGCAATTGCTACCCCTCTCCCAGGCCTGTTGCGGCACATCACCGCACCTTGCCGCAGCCAGTGCCTGGTCACCTCACCAATCGCAGCGCTAGCCGCATAGCATGCCCTACCGTGCCCAGCCGCTCGTGCACGCCTGCACGCGTCCGAGCCTTGCCACACAGCAGTGCCTCGTCCCTACTGCATCCTAGGCTGTGTGTGTCGAGCCTCTTGTTCTCGGGATTGTTGGGTAAATCCTAGGCCTTTGGGTTTCCTGCTGTTTTATTTAGGCTGTGTTATTAATTATGCGTGTTGTTTGTTTAGGTTGAGTAATCGTGGTTGGTTTCTGCAACTCAAGAAGCAACATATATTGTTCTGTTTTATTTCAGTTAAAGGTTCCTTGTCGTGGGTTGTGTGGACCCTGCGTGAATGTCACTGTTTGTATGCTTGTTTGCTTGATTTACTGTTTTACGAGCATGTGTAGTGGATAGGTTCTTGAGCTGTTTGGCCGTGTTTATTACATATATGATTCTATTGTGTTGGAACCTTGTGAATAATCGATTAGGGCATGACATGTAGAACAGAAGTAAAATGAGATTGTAGTATCCTGTTAGGGTATCTTATATGCATGTTTGGTGATTGTTGGTTTGCTGTTTAGAATTAGTCCTTTCCATTCTTAGTTAGAGTTTGCTAGGTTGTCATCATTTAGAGGCTGAGAGTAGACACGACGTATGATGTCCCCACAGGTCGGGACCAATGAGGATTGACTTCCCGCCCCCAGCAGTCGGGTGTGGAGTAGCTACCACTTTGACATAAGCCTAGTCCGTGGCCTGCTAGAGCGGGGTCTTTTCCTTGGTGTAAGCCTACCTTAGGACGACCTTAGCTTCAGGCGCTGGTGTGAACAGGCTACCACGGTTCGGTACCGAGGGCTTCCCACCAGTTGTGGATCAGTGGACACCTTTCTGAGTCTTAGGCATGCATACTTGGATCGACGTAGTTTGTTTAGGCCTACATATGCCCTGGTTTACATCAGTATGAGGTGTGCGCGCACACGCATTAGATGCCGAGAGGATGGCCCCCTCGGGCTAGTGTCGTCAGAACACCATCCTTATCCAGTTTAGAGCCAGATACTTGGGTACTCTCCCAACTGTTCAGGATCAATTAGAGAGCTGATCACTTAGCTGAGAGTTAGAGACTCTCGAGGTTTGGGAGTCATGTTGATGACTCATGCTATGATCCCGTTGGTAAATTGTATTGCATTTATACTAGGATGCTAGATGATGTTGCTTTTACATACTGTACTCCAGCTGAGGATTCTTACTAAGTGCCATTGTACTCACCCTTATTTCTATGGTTTTCCACCAGGCAACTTGGGACAGCACCGGGATGGCTAGAGGAGGGTTGAATGATCATGGGCGTTCGCTGTTTTATTATTTGTTTTGTTGTCTTGATTCGGCATGCAGGATAGACTTTTACTCATATTGGATTTCATGTTTTTTAATTGTTTTAATAATTTCTGGCCAGAGGCTTAACTGTGTTTTATTTTTATGGATTGATTCGTAAATTGTTTTTGGATTAAACAAGGTAGGCATTTGTTTTCAGTTTCCCATTTTAAATGTGTGGATGTTTAATGTATTTGAACCATGCATGTTGAGTAAGAACAAGATTTAGGACTTTTTAGAAGTCGGGTTCTTACATAAAATGTAACGACCCAAAATTTCCAACTAGTTAATTATGAGGTCATTACCATGCATGCACTTCTTACTCCAAATTTGTTAAAAACACTCGTCCGAGATTATTGGAAAAATATTCAATTTTCATTAATTAATTATAAATGAGTTTTGACAGGTTTCAAAACTGTAATGCATCAACCCTAACTAAATGGGATATAAACCCTCCCATAGGAGCCCGCTAGCTCGCAGTATGGATATGAGATATATAAACCCTCTCGTTGGGGCTCGCTAGACTGCAGTATGTAATACGAGGGATTAACAAACCCACCCAATATCTACAAGGATCAGCAAACCCAAGTAAGCAATATCGCATGGACCAGTAAGTCCGGATAGATATCATAGACCGCCAAGTCTATATAATTAATAGAATGGACCAGCAAGTTTGAATAGATATCATAGACCAATAGTCTATATAATTAATAGCATGGACCAGCAAGTCCGAATATATATATCACAAACCAGCAAGTCTATATAATTAATAGCATGGACCAACAAGTCCGAATATATATATATCATAGACTAGCAAGTCTATATAATTAATAGCATGAACCAACAAGTTCGGACAATCATAGAATAGACCAGCAAATCTATATAATTAATAGCATGAATTAGCAAGACATAATAGTCACAACATGATGATAGGACCAGGAACCCACTATTTTACTACATAATCTCATCCAAACCTCATGATTTCATATCCTTAATTCTGTGCTTTTAAATTCTCGTTATTATATTCCACAATTTTATTGTCCTTAAAATGAGTTAAACTAACTCAATCATAACATAAATCTCAATTTCTAGTTATTCTGCATAACCATAACCAAAACTTTATAGAAACTTGAATAGGCTTGCATAACTTATTTAAACCCCAAATACATAAATCCACTTTAATCGCCACCTTTATGATCTCAATTTCCAACTATATAAAATTAGATAAAATCGTCAACTAATGATCATAGTTGATCAGGCCGATCTATTCCTCCTAAATTTGCATACTCTTGATTGTCATCACTTAAATATTCACGAACCAAACACTACTAAAAAAACTACCTACCATGACACCTATCAAAATAATTTTTATGGACAAGGAGCAAAAATAGTGTCATAAATAAAGAAAAAGCACTTTTTTTACGAAAAAGTGAAGATTGCGGATTTTAAAAATTTTATGAGTCTAATTGAGAATCATCAAATATTAATGTTAATTCTAAAGTACTACAATAACATTGAAAAAAGAAATCTTAACAAAAAAAGAAAAAGAAGCCCTAGATCTTATTTCCTCCTCCCTCTCCCTTTGCGCGACCAATTCCACAAATGATTCACGGCACATTTTGTCCCCTATCGTCGGCGGCTTCAACTACAACAGTGTCGGTGTCTCTTTCCTTACCTGCTGATCCTCTCGATGCTCAGCTCGATCGAGCACTTCTATTGATTCTGTGTATGGCCATCTCTGAAATTTTCGAGAAAGATCGAAGAGACTCCGCATTGAAGAACGAATCATTCGTTTCACCAAATGATGCAATTTTGGAGAAGCATTGGCCAAACATCAACCTAAGTTCACGATGATCAAAATCCAAACATGGAGGGATGCTTTGACTGCTGCTGCTAATTTTTCTGGTTGGAATTTGGAGTTAGGTATTATTTTTACCACATTTTATCTTTCCGTTTTCAAATTTCATTTTCAATTCCCTATTTTGTTCGTTTACTGAGCACACTAACAGTAAAAATGACTAACTTCAATTTTAAAAGATTCATTCTTAAGAGATAGTTTATTAACCTAACTTTATCTGCAATTTGTAATGGTTGAAATAGGTTGAACTAACTATGTCGAGCTACGAATATTGAGTACTGGTTTTTATGTAATTTGAGTCAAATGATGTAATTTTAGATATTCCTTTAATATAGAAGATATTATTTATTTTTGTTTGGTTATTATTGGTATTTTGAAATTGACTATTAAAATTGCACAAGTAGACATGAATTGAAAGTGTAGTTGTTCATAGTTATGGGTTTGGAGGGTTCAGCAGGTGTTGGGGTTGGGACATTAGATGGCAACATTTTGTCAAACTGCCAATTCTTCCATTAGTTAAGTCTGCTCTAAATATTGCAAAAATGACCCAGAGAGATTGAGGGCCTGGTATGGAATAAGCTCCTCCACAAGTTTCTGTTGTTGTTGTGAGGGTTCTTTCTTAGATTTGGAATAAGCCTATTAATGTTGATAATCATTGTGCTGCATATATTGAGATGGGGAGGATTGTAACAGGTGTTGCTGATGATCATGCTATCTTATATGTTATTGGTGGGATCGCTAACTTATTTGTGTTTGATGTTCTTGGAGAGGAACTAAAGAGCAGAGTCGTTGAGGTAACTAAATGTAATTGTTGAATTGTCATAAATATTTTAGAGTTGACTTTAGAAAAAGTGTTGATTTACCTCATACAAAGCTAGAAAAGAATGCCTCTATGTTAATGCTTCAATGATTTGTGAAGTTGCTTCTCGATAGATATTGTTGATTCTTTGATGTATAACACTTAGTTATAGAAAATGGTATGCAATAAATTTTATTCCTTTTAGGCATATTATGGCACAAGAAAAATATTATCATGCATATAACTCTTAAAACTGAGTTCATCTATGTCTTACTAGAGTTTGTGTTTGTATCTATGTCTTACTAGAGTATTTGTTTGTATCTATGTCTTAGTTATAGAACTTGATTTTGGTTTTGTTGCTAATTTAGCACTACTTCGTCATTTGCTTCTATGTGTTTTTCTGTTTGTTTTATACTTGTATCAAGTGGGTGAAATTCTTAAGAAAAACGCGATCTCATCCCCAAATATGAGCCAACATAATTATCAACAGAATTTTATCATTTATAGCTGCCAACTACCACACATCAGCCAGAAGGTGCCCACACAAAAGAAGCTTGAGCCAACTTAACTATCAGCAAAATTTTATCATTTATGTCTCAAAGTCCTCTAGCAGTCAAGGTATAGTTGTTCTGTTTTCCTCTCTCCATCCTTCAAGCACTCTTCACTATTTTTCTCTGTCAAAGAACTTTCTTTAGTACCAACTTATATTTCAAACAAAACATCAGCAGAGATGTTTGGATGAGTAATTGCATGAGTAATTAGATTATGAATTATTTTGAGTGATTAGAAATATTTGACTTTATAGTAATAGCTTGTTTGGTTTCATTTAAAGTATGTGAGTGTAAAGTTTTTTACCACGTTTAGATGTATGTAAGTTACTTTACATTCTCTATTTCAACTTCTAATTCAAAGTTTTATTTTACTACATTGTGCAGGTCCTTGTTCAAGGTGAGGATAGCTTGCATCTACAGTTATCGTGCAACTCGTTAATCCATGTATACTTCTCACAAGGGATATCAGACCATGTTTCTTTGTTATATTGTAAACTTTTTAATTTTCAAACCCCTTGTAGACATTTTAAGAATTATAAATTTATTGATATTGATTTTTTTTTTGTTCAAGTGTAATGTAAAAATTATTTAGTCATATATGAAATAAGATTTGTTGAATAAGATTTGTGGGCTGCATATTATAAATCTTTCTTGACAGGTAAAAACACAAACAAAACAGGTTGTAAATAGACATAAAAAAATGTCATGAAAACAAATAAATTGACATAAAAAAATAGTCATATTACATAAATTGGTGACTATAAAAAAGTGTCAATATATAAGTTATAATGACAATAATAACGTGTCGTTAATACTTCTTCAATGACTATATATAAATCATTAATGGTCCAACCATGACTAAAATAAATGTCATAAATAGCTCAACAATGACTATGTATATGTGTCATTAATGGATCAACCGTGACTATAATCAAATGTCATAATTGGTTTTACGATGACAATTGTAAATTATCGTTATTACTTCATCAATGACTCTGTTTATGTGTCATTAATTTTTCATCTATGACTATAATATAGTGTCATGATTGATTCTACCATGACACTTTTACTATAGTGTCATGGTTGAACCTTCCGTGACATCGAATACAATGACTCTTGATTTAGTCATGAAAGATGTTCATGACTATAAATTATAGTCATGGAATGTGCTTTTTCAAGTAGTGACCACATTCTTAGGCACCATCATTTAAGATTTCAAATCCAATGTTCATCTTTAAAGATCCATGGCAAACTTAATTAATTTCAACAGTGAATTAAATATAAATGACTATAATAACCAACGACAAATCCCCAAATTTATCTCTTCGATCCGAACTAATTAATCTTACAACTACAATTTCTTAACTTCCATCTTTTAAATTTAAATAATATCATTTAAGGAAGTTATTTGGTTGTAACTTTTTATTGTATTTTTAAAATAAAATATGTCATAGAAATTTCATTTATTCCTCTAAGTTACAAATTTGTTAAGGAATGAAATATTTTAAATAAATTTCAAATCAGTTATAGCTACGATATTTAATTACACTGTTTGCATTTAATAATTTATTACCATAACAAGAATTATAAATATTGTAATAACTTAATAAAAAAAATTGTGGGCATTACAAAAAATGACAAAAAATGTATTTTATTATTATTTATATGTGCAGATCTCTATTATCACATGCTTCAATTCTACACCCACAGTTATCATCGCAATAATTTCCACTCTTTTTGCACGGACAATAATTCCTATAGCAGCCTTCCTTGCATTTGGCGCACGGACGTCTTATGTTCGGGGCTGGGGCTAGAGCCGGCGCCGGGGCCGGAGCTGGAGCTGGAGCTAGAGCTGGGACAGGAGCTGGGACCGGAGCTGGAGCTAGAGCCGGCACCGGGGCCGGGACTGGAGCTAGAGCCGGCACCGGGGCCACGACTGGAGCTGGGGCTAGGGCCGGCACAAGGGCTGGGGCTAGTGCCGGGCGCCGGCGTTGGCGCCACGGCCCCCAGCGCCAGGGCACGCATCGGTTTTGGTGCCGTGGCTGGAGCCGGTGGTGATTGCGGTGGAAGGTGGGGAGGCGGGCTGTCTTGGGGCAACGGTGGAAGGTGGGGAGGCGGGCTGTCCGGGGGAGGAGGCGGAATGCGAGGTGGACTCTCCCTCGACATGTCTAGAAGAAAGTAAAAAAAGTTAAAACTAAAAAAAAGAATTATATTAAGAGTGGCAACACAACTTAATTAATGTTGGTGGACCTATGCTCATGTTCAGGTGAATTCATCTTACTAATTTTCCTTAAAATAACTTGGCAATTTTAAATCGTCTAACTAATTTAATTAACAGCAAGATTTTCATATATGGATGAGAAATGTTAGATTATTACAAACAAGTAAAACTCCTTAAAATTTTTCTTATGTGTAGAGTATATATTTTGGTGATCATACTTCGGAACTATGGATGTTGATATTTTGTATTGGAATTATTGTACAAGATCATGAGGTTTTTTTTTTAAAAAAAAAACAAATTCTTACTTTTTGGAAGTTATATATATATTTTAAAAAATAATAATAATGAAAACTAAAAAAAAAACATTTAAATGAATGAAAAAAATGTAAGGACAGAGCTTGTATAAATACAAGTACTTTTTACTTAAACAAATAAATACAAGTACTTCATTGATATAACTAATTGACCCTAAAATAAAATGATAATACTTCTGAATGGTATATTCTCTCAACTTTTTTTTTTTTTTACAAATTATTTACAGTTGTAAGAATCTAACCTTGTATTCCACTTCCACTCACAATAACCCAATTCAAGCAAACTTGCTCTTCAATCATCACATACGTAATCTATTGAGAATGTCCTCACAGATTGATGTTAGGTTTACATAACGTTGAATGATTTTATCGATTTTTTTTAAAAAAAGTTGAATGATTTTATCATTTCTATGATCAGTAGAAAATTAGAATGTTGCTTTTATAATTTAAAAATAGTTTGCATTATAGACAAATTAAGTATGTGGAGATATTTATGTGATCTTTTTTGTCCATTGAGTCACTTAAAAATTAAAAGATATCATCTTTATTAATACATAAATAATTTTCACATATTTAATTTGGCAACAATTACAAAAACAAAACAATGTTGACTTTGTAGGTTTTAGTAAATAATGAGAACTGAATTATTGTTTTAAAAGTACATACGCTAAATTCCAAATTCTCATTTTTTAAATTTGGATTAATTTCTAATTCTTTTTAAATTATAGATATGAAATTTATAATTTATTGCAAATTAAGACATATTATTGCATTTTAAGAAAAACAAATCATTGAAAATTAATATAAATGAATTAATTTTAAAGAAAAGAATATACAAAAAATAATATCCACTCCCTCCACTAAATCAGCCCACTCGTTTGTTGTTGTTGTTTTAAAAAAATAAAGTAGTGCATCTATATATATATTACTTTTTTTAGGGTTTGTCCCATGCACACTCAAGGAAAGGGATATATTACTCTTTTCTTTCTTTTTTTTCGTAACATTCAAAGCAAAATGTATGATTTGTATCTTTAGTTAAAAAAGAAAAAAGAAAAATAATAACAAGAAAAGAAAACGATCAAGAAAGTGAGCTAATTAAAAAAGAGAGTGAAAGAGTTTAATTAAAACCATAATCGCTAATTTGTGACAGTATTTTGAGGTACATGGTGATGGAGGATACTACACTGTTCCAAACAAAAGGAGATCAATCGAATACAAATTTGGATCTAACATCATAAAATTTAATATCGATCAAACAACTCAACTTCTTTTTTTTTTAATGATAAAATTGAAAGAGAATCTTATATTTACCCAAATTTGATCGTAACAAATAAATTAAAGAAACTTAAAAGAGAAATGAAATGTACCTGGTTCTTTTTTGAAGACGGAGGAGAAATCTGAGAAACTGAAGATGGAGACGTTAATCATCAGCAAATAGCCGATGATGGAAGAATCTAAAGTTATGGCCAATCTTAATAAGAAAAATGAAAACCAAACACAAGAACAAGAATGAATAAGATACACATAATTGGCCGTTGAAGAATCATGAAAAAGTATGAACTTCCACTAAACTAAAAGAAAACATACCAAGAATCATGAAAAAGTATGAACTTCCATCAACAGCAAGATCGGCCAAATCCAATGAAAATCGCCTAAGAAACTTCTCGGCTCTGTTCACTGATCATTTCCTCGTTGAATACAACTAGGGCAAAAGGGAATACTGGGAATCACCGGTGCCAAAAAAATGGGTTTAAATCGTTGGTAAGGAAATGTTTATGTGACGACTGAAAATAGTGATGATAAATGTTAAGTATTTATAGGCCCACAATATTGATATTATCAGAATTTTAAAAACGAGAGTAATATTTTTAATTTTAACTAAAGTCCTTTTTTGCTACAACTTTTTAGAATGACACTATTAAATGATACTCTAACATATGTAATTAATAACCATTTTGTTTTTTATTTTTGTTTTTAATTTTTTAAAAATAAGTTTGTTTGATAACTAATTTTAGTTTTTATTTTTAAAATTTTAAAAAACATTTTTAAAGTATTAAAGGAATTATAAAAACTAAAAAAAAATAGCTTTTAAAAATAAGTTTTTGTTTTTGTTTTTAAATAAGCATGAAAAATCAAGAATAAGTAGTAAAAAATTAAAAAAATCAAAATGAAAAATGTGACGTTTGAAAACAAAAAACAGTTATCGAACATGGTTTTTAGTTTTTAAAAATAGAAAACTAAAATTAATTATCAAACATATACCGTTTTTATTTTTTAAAACAAAAAACCAAAAACCAAAAATATAAAACTAGTAACAAAAAACAAAATGATCATCAAATGAGGTCTAAATGTTTATTTTTCATTAGCTAAAGATTAAATTACTTCTTACAATTCTAAAAGTTACGTCCAATTCACCTGATCATGTAACTAATTTTAGCCATTATTGATCGACCTACTAGTCAAAGGGACTTGAATTTTTTTTTTTTTTTTTTTTTAATACAAATAATGTTTTGAATGTTGTTTAATGACTCATATCCAAATTCCTGTTTTTTTTTTTTTTTCTTTGCCCGATTGACATGGAATGCTTTGAATTTAGTTTAGAGATAGTGCATTTTGTGGTTTATTGTTTGATATGGGATTCATTTTGTAGGTATTTTTGTTATTTGTGATCTTGTGAGAAATTTATATATAGGGATTTAGACTGGAGGGCTGCAACAGTATTGAATGTTTAGGTATTGTTGTATACTGAGTGGTTACATGTCTAAATAGTTACATGAAAGATGAATTATTTTCTATATATATAAATATTTTAAATTGGAAAATGGAAGTTTTGTTCCCTTATACTTAGGATACCATTGTCCGTCCCAAAGAAAGATGAATTATTTTTCTATTTGGGATCTTAGGTTTCATGTGACTATTCTTCTAGGTATTTGATTCACATTTTTCTTACATCTTTTGGTATATTTGTAAGTTTTCTTATTTGATTCACTTTTTACCATACAAAATTGCGATGGGCTGATTGCTTGAAAAGATAATGGCATGAGACTGCAAGGAGAAGAAGTTGGTGTATTGTATATGACTTAAGATTTGTTACTTGAGTTTCTCTATCCTCTAATATTGAGCTCGTATAACGAATGTGCAACCAAGAGGTTTGTGGTTTAAGGACGAATTGACTCAATCGCGTGACAAGTAATTAGGATCACATTTTAATTATTTGATTAATTTATATAATTTATTCATCATGCACTACTAAAAAAACTCACCTACCACCAAATGGGTTGGTGGCGCGATTGATTATCTAATTTGATGTTAATTCATTTTTACTCCACTGTCACGGATTCGATCCTTGGAATCGATATTTATAATCCTCCTTCCCTCAATTTGTACTCAAAAAAGAAAAAAAAAAACTCACCTACCTTGACAATTACGTAATTCCTTTTAAATAACTATTGATTTATTTCTTAATTCCCTAAGGTTATGTCTGCTGTAGTCGGTAGATTTTTTTGAGCTAGGTAATTTTAGTAAACTGAACCCCAAGCTTTAGCCATTTATTTTTCATTCTAAATGTTTTAAGAGGATTCCTCCATATTTCTATCGAAGGTTATCTCAAATCAATATTGTATAATAGAGGGAAAGTTAAGATTGGGTTAGTGCTAGAAAGGTTATCTCAAATTAATATTGGATAGCAAGGAAATCTGTAAGAAATTATTTAAGGTTTTAATTGCTATATTTTTTTTTATAATTTTTTATAATGAACCAAATTTTCATTAAAAAAAAAAGAACATACAAGAAAAGAGTGCATACAAAAAAGAAAAGCCCACGAAAAGAGGGAGACCTAACAAAACGTATTCAAACAAGCAAAATATTGCATATACAATTATTACAAAAAAAAAAAAAAAAAAAAACTTAGAAGCCCATGTCTAGAGGAAGCATAGAATTTGATTAGGTCTCACACATCAAGATACAGATCTTTCAATGCCTCTAAAATTCTATTGTTTTTCCCGTATACGGTATAGTGCATATGTGGAAAAATAAAAAGTTAACTTTGTTCATCTAGTGGGAAAATAAAAATGCCTTGTTGGATGTAGAGATGTCTACGGGCCGGGACCGGAGACTGACTTCTTCGTCCTCGCCACTTAACTTAATCTTCTCCATCCTGGAGAAAATTTTCATTTTTTTTCTCGGGGATCGGGACGGGGATTCCCCGTAGGCCACTCATACTCATCTTTTGCCAACTCGCCCAATGAACTTTTTTCCTATTCATTTCCTCTCCCCACCAAAACCTGGCACACATCCTTTGCACATCTTCATTAAACAGACTTAGTTAACCGAAAATAGCTCATGATATAAGCAGAAGTTGATCGTCCCACCACTTTAATGCTGTAAGGAATAACGACCATACTTTGCTATTCAAACGGCCGCTTCCGCTTTCGTTCACAGTAAAACAAACTCCCGTTGCTAGTTAATGTAGAAAATAAATCAACTCGTCACATGCAATGGTAAAACGTTTATTCCTAAAACCCTTTAGTATAATAGAACTTATACTAACCTACTGAGCACATAAATTAGTCTTAGGTCATTTCGTCTTCGGGGTTAAAATGATTGTTTGCAATTTGGTATTGGTTTTTTTATCTAAAAAATTGTAATGACTTCTTTTAGTTTTAATCATTATAACTTAATTTTAAATTTATAATCAAATTTCTAAATTTTGATAATTATTTACATGAAAACAATCAATTTAAATTATTTATGCATGCAAATTCAACACTAATTCCTAAAACCGATCGAAGATGCTAATGCGGATCTTCGAATGCTAAACCGTAAAAGGGATCACTAGCCCATAACATATTAAACATAGCATTTTTCAATTCAAAACGCATACCTCCTTCTTGTCTTACAATACCTGCGGGTCAAAGTGTGATGAAGGAGTTCAGTGTACGTCCTCATAATCCTCGGTAAGTTGTTTAATTTACATAGATGTCTTATTTAAGGTTTGTTCAAGTGTAACCTAATTACAAAATCTGTTAGAATATTTTATGTTCATGTAGTTTTTGGTTGCTTGGTCTCTTTGTGATTTGTTGGACTACTTTTATTTGGTCACTTTTGGCCTTGAATGTAGTTTGTGGACGATGAATTAGGTTGGATTTTGGAGTTTGGGAGAGGAGAAGAGAGGAAGAGAGGAAGAGGAATAGGAGAGGAAATTGAGTGATTTGGAAGGATAAAGCATTTGTTTGGGAATTGGTGTTTTAGAGAGGAGATGTTAGACATTTTTTTTGGGGATTTGTGTTTTGAAAGGAGATATTGGAATTTTTTTTTTGGAAATTGGTGTTTAAGAGAGAAATTTTTTTATTTTATATTAAATTTTATTGTAATAAAGTTTAATAGGATTAAATATGTTTGATGAAATGTGAAGAGTTGAGGAGGAGTGGAAGAGGTTGTTATGTAAAAAAAAAAAAAAAACAAACATGGAGTTGGCTTAATTTTGTATCCTCTCCTCCCTCAATCCCTAAATCCAATCACCCCATAGGGATTTGCTCATCTTGGTTTTCAAGATAAAATGAGAAAGGGAGAATTATGGTTTTGTTATTAATATTGATGACCCATGCTTAAAATTGTGTGGTTTAATTTGTACTCTTTTTTTTTCTTTCTTTCTTTTTTTAATAAAAATCAGCTATGATTAATAGTATAACTTTTTTTTTTCTTTTTTGAGAAAATTGCACAAATTACTCTTAAATTATGGTGTTTGTAACAATTACAAACTTGAACTTTAATTTTGATCAATTATATTCACTCAAGTTTGATAAGGGTTGTAATTAACCCCTATATCTAATTTAGATAAGAAAATTAAGGATAAAATTGAGAAAAAAATTTGTCTTCAACCTCTCTACTTTGTCTTCTTTCTCCATCTTTCATTTCTTAATTTTCATTTTTTTTATTCTCATCGAATTCAAATTGACTTGGATAAATGTTAACCCAACAAAATCTAATAGAGATATAGTCAATTTGATGTTTTACAAAGAGTAATATAAAGAAGGAGAATCAATCTATGACATGAAATTTTCTTATGAAAACTTTCCGATAAAGCACACCTGCTTAGGTATTTTTAAAAGAAAAAAAAATCTAGAAGAACCTATCGATTTAGAAGAGTAAAAACTCAACAATTTATTTATATGTGAATGAATATTTATACATAGAAAAGAGAATCTAACAAAATCTAATTGAGTAAAATTTTATAACAACTCAAGCTAATAAATCTAACAAATCAAATGTCTAATACTCCATTCAAGTTGGAAAGGCCCAACTTAAAAAAAAAAAAAAAAAAAGAAAGAAAGAAAGAAAAACAAAACAAAACAAAAGGATACTGCGGCAGATATCTTTGTAGATTTTTATAACGGTTGTTGAAGCAAATTCAAGGCATACAACTAAATAAATTGTTTGAAAGATTTTACAGCCACATTGAATTCCTACTTGCTTTTGTCATGTATAAATAAGGCTATAAAATGCTTAGGGCAGAAAGCAAGTCTTCATCTCAAAAAGTAGAGACGGAAAGATTGTGTAAAAAAAGTACTTTGTATTTGAGTGTTACGTTTTTCTTCTCTTTATTTTTATTTTCTATTTGAGTGTAAAAATGTTTTATCAATTTATTTTATCTTGATAGATTTTAATTTTAATTTTTTGAAAATAAATTTAAGTTTAATTTCTTTTTTTTTAAGTACAAATTGGGGAAGGGGATTACAAATACAGATACGGGGGATGGAACCCGTGACCAGAACCCGTAACTGTAGAGTGGAAATGAATTAACATCAAACCAAATAACCAAATTAATTAAGTCTTTTTTGGCAGGTGATGTTGAATAATTATTTGCTTGATTTTCTGATGCAATTTTGAAATAAATTGGACTGCTATTTTAGTGGAAATGGTCATCCATCATTTTAGGAAAGTAGTTTTCTATATGGAGTTATGTATAAGGAAAAAAAATAATTGGAATATCAAATAAAAATTGAAACCATGAATTTCTAATACAATTACTCTGAAATAAAATTGAAAAAACAATTTTAAAAAAAAAACAATTAAAGAAAATTATGAGCAAGCATATTCTATCTCTTGTATTATATTTATAACAGAATTTTAAAAATAATTCATAAATAACAAATTGCTTTCTATCACTTAACTATAGAAAACTTGATAAAATTCAATTTAAATTTTCCGTAATAAATGAATTAATTTTGATTTTGTGGTACACATAGAAATATTAATCCAAAAATTAAAATCTATAAAGATATCTGCTGGAGTATTTTTTTTTCAAAAACAACAATTATTATTAACGTTTTCCGATTTTCCAGTTCAAAAAGCACAAATGACCAAAACAATCCTCCCTTTGAATCGTATAAAAGGGCGTTTAATTAAGTCGTTCTTATTTTATTCACAAACCCTAATCCCTCCTTTTTGATTATGGATCATGGAAAAAATTACACAAATTGGGGGCTTCCACTCCCCCACCATATTGCTCCATTTATCTTCTCCAAACTTTCATTCTTCAATTTGCCCACATGCAGGTTAGTTTCCAAATCATGGAATTGCCTAGTTTTAGATTATGCAGATCTCTCTCCTAAACTCCACCTATCAAATGATATCCTTTTCTCTACGGTTGATTACGACCCCTATTCGCGACAACCACCTGTTATGAGTTTCCACAATCCCAAGATTTATTGTTTCGATATTGATACAATGAATTTTTTTGCCTCGTGTACGTTCGATGCCAACTGTATTGGCATTTATGGTTGCTGCAATGGACTGTTGTTTATTGACCGAGGTAACGGTGACCTGGCATACGAAGGAATATTTAATCCAATGACTAATGAGTTCTTCTCAACTCCTGATCACGATGAATTACATTACTTATTCCATGGATTTGGTTTCAGCCCTAAAACCAAACAGTACAAATTGTTCAGAGCCAACCACGACAAGATGGAGATTTTAAGGTTTGGTAGGAACTCTAACCAATGGACCTCTGTTCACCTAACCCCTCCCATACCTCTTACATCTCATGGTATTTATATGGATGGAGTTATCTATTGGATTGGACAAGAAAAAGAAGAGTATCTCATATATGCTCTTGATGTTGAAACTGAAAATTTTGATGTTGTTTTGAAAGTTGGCCCTCACTTTCTGTCTCATTCCCTACTTCACTCATTTGAGGGTAGAGTTTATGCCATTGTTTTTATGAGTAAGCCATCTCAAATTCAAGTGTGGAGGATGCAAAGGAAAGATTCATGGATTAAAGATTTTATTGTTCCAAATGCATTCGAGGATGAAGATAAACGTATTCACCTCGTTAAAGCCTCAAATGGAAAGATACTCGTTAGAAAGATAAATGACTTGTTCTATCTGGATAAGTCTGGGAAGAAGAAGATTAAAACATTGATTCCATATAATAGACGATTTATTAATACTTGTGTTATAGAATCTTTTCAGTTTAATTGTCTCCCTACTATTCTGTTCGGTGATGATAAAATGGATCAAAGTTGAATGGTAGTGCTCGCTTGTTATGGAACAATTTTTAAGGCATTTTTTTTTATGAACTATGGTGACAAAGGAACCATGGCATATTTTAAGACATCCAACAACCTTGGTTCTCAAGGATTAATGTCTTCAAGTTGAAGGCATCTTTCAAGTGCTTAGGGCTTCTAAGTGATTTCAGATTTTTTATTATTTTTTTTTTTTTGAAATGTAAGTGATTTCAGATTTGATCATTCCTTTCTTCAGGACATTTGTAATAATTGTATGCCTTTATTTAGTTCTCTTAGCTGCTTTCCTTATTGCTTTTACATTTGCATTCGTAGTTTTGTATTAAGAATTTTTTTTCTATGAAAAGTTTATATTATGTTCTATTAATATATTTTTTTAGAAATTATTATAATATTATTACTAAGATGTATGCATTAGTTATTAGCTAGAGACATTAAATTTAAATTACTTTTCATTTTATCAATTTAACAAATGTGAATATGAAGATTTAATATGTAAACTAAACTTGAAATGACTAAAGGTGGTTAAGTTAAATAATTAATACTATATTTCGAAGCATCTAAGTAGAATTACTAAAACGTAACTTTTAAGAACTGGAGGGAATAAGCAATAATAGGCTAATCATCACTTAGAATTAAAGTTTTAATAGTGCTCTTTTGAATTTAATTAATTTAGAGACATAGGTATTGAAAGGTATCTGAAATAATTAAATTTAAATAAGATTAATCAGACTAATTTGTTTTTGTACTCATTGGCTAATTCAAAATAAAAATACAAAAAGTATCCCATAAAGTAATAGCCTTTTATTTTGAGTCTGCAGTGTCATATGCACATAGCAAAATCTCTAATATTGGACCAAAAACGAAAAAAAAAAAAAAGGTTGTACTAAAAAAAAGATTTAGATTCTCTTAAATATTGAATCACATGAACACTAACTAACCATGATTTACATATCTCATTAATTAATTAATTAACTGCATCAATAAAAAAGATTAATTACACGAACAATCACTCTCTAATAATATAAATTATATATAGTGTTGTACTAAAAATAAAATAAAATAAAATTATATCTACGGTGTAATCAAACATACTTATTGTGCCCACTGCCTAAAGGGGTGCTTGTTTGACATATTTAGGTAAGATTTAGGTTAAAGAGTTATATTGAAAAGTTATATTGAGTAGTTAAAATTTGAGAGTTGTGCCAAAAACTCGTTTGGATATAGTTTTTGTATAGAGGAGTTAGAGTTAAAATCTTGTTTGGATGTAGATTTAAAATGACTAGTTATTTTTAGTAATTAAAAAAGAAATGATTAAAAATGAATTGTTAAAAATGAGTTATTTTGATTGATTTGAAATGGATAATTAAAAATTGGTGGTTAGAAATGATTGAGCAGTTATAAATAAATTATTAAAAATAAATAGATAGAAATGAGAGTTATTTTTAAAAGTAAAAATGAGGAGGAATTAGTAAAAACTCGTTTGGATATAGATTTTCGAAGAAGAGTTAATAAATCCTAAAACTAAATCCTAATTAAATATGTCAAACAAACCGTCCCTAAAATGGCCCCACACTTTATTGCAGTTATACAGACAAGATCTTATTAGAAAAGAAAAAAAAAAGACAAATAATTTGATTATTTAGGTATGTATTTAAATTCTTTATTGAGAGAAACTGAATTTAAAAACCCGACTAAAATTGAAGATTTATAACGACTCAATCTCGAAATTATAAGTATCTAGATACCCAACAATGTCAATTATATATTAACCTCTTATTTTTAATTTGGTATTCATATTATTTTGTGTTAAAATTTATTGATAATAAACTTACATGATGAATTGTTATACATTTGATGGATAGTGACTGATTTGAATGGCTTAGTTAAAACGTTGATGGAAGGCTGTTACGCGATTTTTTTTTGAAATTTTGTTAGACGAAATTTCTTTTTATTGAGTAAATTTTTTTTAAGACTGTTCGACCTTGGTCGTCTAATTTTGTAGCCACAACTTAAAAAAATGGATGAACTCAAATTATAATTCTTTTATTGAGTAGGTGTCTTTTTTAATTGGCTCATTCACTACATCGAAAATAACAAATTGTAATGGTATTCTAATTTTACTACTCAATAAAATTATCTCATCTATCTCAAAAAAAATTTTGGCATGCATTTGAAAAAAAAAAAAAAAGTAATTAGAGAAGAAACTCAATTTTTCTATAAAAAAAAATTGGAAAAATGATGGTGAAAATTTACTTAAATCACATTCTTTTTATTAAAATACTATAATATTTATTGACTTAGTTTATGGATTTTCACTTCCTCCTTTTTCTTATTACATTTTAGTCACCTATTTTTTCACTTCAGTCATGGTACATTTTTTCTTTACTTTAATTAACTTAATAAGTATATGTTGATATTGTTTTCTTCCTTTTTTTTTTTTTTTTTTTTTTTTTTTTTTTTTTTTTTTTTTTTTTTTTTGTTTTCTTTCCCTTCACTTTCGGTTTAGGATTGGGGGGTCTTTTTCTTACCTGCATAAAATAATGTTACTCTTTTTTTCTTCTATTTTTCTGTATTTCCTTACTATAGTTTTTCACAATTTAGAGTTTAAGATTTTGGGTATAGGATTTAGGTAAGCACTCCTATATATTGATGATATGAAAAAAGATAAAACTAAATTCAATAACATTTTCAATGTTTCATCATATAATTGGTATTTGATAATTCTAAAATGTCATATTCAATAATAATTTAGTTCAAGTCTTTTTCATATGGATAAAGAGTCACATATAAACATTTTAATGTGTTGTCTAAATGACATTGGTTCGTATAATTTTGGTTGCAACCTAATATTTTGATTGTGCATTTGGGTGAATCAGTACTTATCCATCATTCCATCCTCACATTCACTACCAATTAACTAAAAAACAAAACAAAATAATAATGATCAATATTCAATGTTATTTCTCATAAGGAATCCTAAAATATGCTTTTCTAGTCCTTTCATAGCTAAGTTTGCAGTGATTTACATCATACAACATTAATCCAATTTAGAAGGAAAAATTTTATCTGGCATATTGGATCATTTTTTTGTGGAATAGCAATAATATTGAATCAAACCATGTACCTAAACACTAGCATCACTCCATTATGATCAAATAGTGTTAAATTTTTTTTAAAAAAAAAAAAAACTCCTTATTTTACACGTTAGGCCAATCACATTCTTCTTTAAATTTAACAAATTCTTCATACATTATCATGTAAACGTAATCATCAATAATATTATATTGGAGAGGAGATTTGAATCTCTAAGAATTTAACTGATCGAAATTATAATGTCACAATGACTAATTAGCATTTGAAATTATATAAAAGAAGTAGAAATATATGAAATGATCCAGAGAAAGGTAAGAATTGTGTAAAATAGTCCATAAAAATAAAATTATAAGTCACATAGTTTATGAGCTTAAATAATATATATATATTTTTTTTAAAGGTTGTATGAGATAAGAATGTATAGTATTTGGAAAACCTTCAACTATAACGGTAGAAATAAGTGGAATATATTAATTGATAAATGAAAGAAAAAGAAGAATATTAGAATTTATATAAAAAAAAACTCTAAAACTAAAGAAAATTAGTATAATCACACCCAAAAAAAAAAAAAAAAAAAAAATCTAACTCAATTCTATTAATAGTCTCTTCAAATCTTACCCCCCTCACAAACTTTGTTTCACCCTCTTGCAAGAGAATACAAAAAAGAATAAATTAAAATTAGTAACACAAAGTTTTAGAGTATTTAAAAGTCAGATTCCTCTTATTTTCATGCACTATTCTGTCAATATCTCAATAAATGAGAACCAAAATTCTCAATAAGAAGGACGGCAACAAGAAACCAAAAACATATATATGTTTGGTATAGGAGTACGGACGAACGGATGATTTAATGACCACATAACCAAACAAGTGAGAGTTGAGAAATTAAAATTGTTTTGTCGAAGTTTAGTGGTGCAATGGTTTCATTGTTTGGTTGTAAATTAGTTCAACACCAGTGTTACTAGTTTGATCCTAAAAATAGGTATTTATCCTCCCTCCCCAAATATGTACTAAAAAAAATTTATTTTTTTCGTTCAATCCATATTTAGAAGCAAAATTCATTCAAAACTTGTGCTGATTGAGAAATTTCGGCTACTCAAAAATTGTCACATCATTTACAAATAAATTCAATTAAATATTTGGTCAATTACAAATCCATAATTGTCCCAAGATTAATTGGAACAAAAGTCGAATTGTTTGGAATTTAGGTCAAAATTAAGTTAGGCTTAAGTCCATGTACTGGACCCAAAGATTCACGAGGTCCAACTCTAGCAATAAGACTTACAAACCCATGAGGCTCCATCCCAATAATTAGCCCAAAGATATTTTATGTCACAAAGTCCAAGAGTTAGGCCTAAAGACCCATGAAGCCCAAGCCCACAAACCCATGAGAACTCTATAAATATAGAGCTCTCCCACATTTGCAAAGGGGGACTCGAAATTGGAACTGGACGCTGGCTTGAGAATTACAGACTGAAGACTCAGAAACTTCAAATCATCGAGTCAAAGAGAATTCAGAGTATCCAATAGTTCCATCTAGAAGCTTTCAAGATCATTCACCGAGTCAAAGAATTCAGAGATCAAGTTTCAGAATACTTAACGACAAAGGCTCCAACATATCGATCGTCTCCTCACTAACCGAGCTAAAGATCAACAAGCAAGAGATTGATTATCCAAGCAGATCAATAAGTCAGAGACCAATCATTATAGAA